>BGPR01004092.1:80005-119723 GCA_013235015.1 Araneus ventricosus
CTTGCTTTGCTATTGATAATTTTCATCTTGAAAATGATTTTCATTTTTCGGAAAGTCAAAAATCGAAACCGTGTGCTTACGAATATAATATGTTTGTTGACAGCATGTGTCTGTAACAAGCATATTAGTGTCAAAAATTTCGTTATCTGTTATTTACCAAAATTTTGAAATATAGTAGTAACATCTTGTGCCTTTGGGAGATTTAACATTCTAGACGTAATCCAATATTAACCAACGGGAGTGGTCTCCCCTAAACTTTCCCGTATACTTTCCCAAAAAGGTGCTTTTTACCCTTTCCCCGCGTGGATAAAAAAATTCGAACCTACTGAAACCCAGAATCCATTGACTATCAGAAGGTTTTTCACTGATTAGAGTTTTTCATAGATTATAATGATTGTAAAATATTTAGGTAAAGAATCAAATTCAAAGAGATGCGTACCGATTAAATGCATGCCGATTTTCTACTCTTACCGGCTGAAGGACAAAGTGACGTAATCCTTCCGCGTGCACAGGAATTGTTACAAGTACGCATGCGCATGGAGAAAAAGGATTCGTTTCAAAAGTAAACAAGTATGCGATTATACAGACCGACAGTCAGTCAACAAGTTGACGGATTTGGCCCAAAATTTTATACGGGCCTACATTCATGGCGATAAAACTGTGTACCAAATTTTATCCATCTAGCTATTCACGTTCTTGAGTTATAGTGTTCACATGACCGCGGACATACAGACAGACAAACTTTCCGTTGACGAATTTTGTCCAAAATTTGACAGAAACCTACAAATTATATTTAAAGACCACATACCAAATTTCATCCCCGTAGCTCTAATAGTATTCGAGTTATCGTTTTCACAGACACATAGACAGACATAATTCCAAAATTGTGTTTTTCGGACTCAGGGAGCTCTAAAACGTGGAGATTCGTCAAAATCTCGAGTTCGAATTTTTTGACGATTACAAAGTAAAATTTAAACATCTCCCCCTCCATCCTTCACTTTCCCCCTATTTTGGTGAAAATAATTCCGCCGCATGTGCAAAAGCGCGGAGGCTTTCGGAATCCGAGAACATACAATATAATGTCTGTATTCTAAACGCTAAACAAACTTTTACTAAGAAATGTGCAGGTTTCACCTGCAAATGTGACTTAAAATATTATGGTGAGAATTTTTAAACTGTAGCTATATTTAAGATTATATAAATGTTTTATTGAAACCAAAATAATATTCAATAAATATGAAACTCTACTAATGAACCTTATTTCTCAAGTCTACTGAAAAACTTTTTTTTCCTTCACCCTCCCGCTTTCACGCCACGGGCAGTTGTCCGGTTTGCCCGGGCCGCCTCTGATTCGAAATAAGAAAAAGATGACTTTGTAATGGAGTCAGTCAATTCATATGACTTCTGTCATATGACAAACGGAACTGCGCATTGGAATGCAGACAGTCTTACACTGTGATGTGACATCACGTTTTTCTTCCTGCGTATTGGATTCTAAAAGTAAAATTGCGTGGCACGTTTGAAATGTATCTTGTTGGTTTGAATTTATTCCATTCTGGCTCAATAGAGAGTTTTATCTACAGCTCGATTCCATCTTTAAATTAAACTATGCGGATGCGATAGCTCTTTTTTCATTAAAATGGACATGGACTATATTTCTTTTTCAATCATTTATTTTAAAACTCAACATAGGTAAACATAACAAAACAAAAGAGAGACTGTGGCTGAATAGTAATTAATGATATAATCATCAAACAGTGGAAATAAACCATATTTTAAGACTATACGTTCTCGCTTAGTAGGAGATACAAATATAGATAGTTACTTCACAAGACCTCGCTGTCTTTTTGAGTCCAGCTATCAGCAACTCTTCGCTAGAACTGGGAGTTTGTCTCTTCGCCACTCTTGGGGAAGGCGCTGCAATCGAGACTAAACACTATGGGAACAAGGGAACTCCATTTCAATAAAAATGGAACATTAAATAATATTATGTACACTCTTAAATTGATGTTTCTTATTTAGAATGATCCGAAACAAATAACTAATAACATGACCATAGCACATGAGTTTCTTCAGGTTTAGGTTTAGAAAAATGAGGTTTGAGACGTATGCTTGCTATTATGCCGTTTTCTCTCGAATTCAGGAAAAAAATTTGAGTACAAAATCTCGAACTGAAGACCACACCAGCTCTTTTCAGGCCAGGGGCGTACCTGCAATTTTTGCCGCCCGGGGCGAACTTTCAGTATGCCGCCCTTCCTGTACAAGTTACATAAACCTCAAATTAAAAATATAAAATTTTCAGGGGAAATATTTATTTAATAACGCTATTCGTCGTTTGATGCCCTTAATATCTGCAGATATGTTGTGAAATCGTGCTTCCACCACCAGCAATTTACCGAGAAAAAGGGCGAAAAATATGAATTAATTACGATAGTTATTTCTTTTTATGTACACAATGATTGAACTAGTTTCGCTGCTCTTCTTAGTTATAGAATTGTTTACCTACATGCCTGATTTTGCCGCCCGGGGCGGACCGCCCGCGCCCCCCCCCCCATAGGTACGTCACTGCTTCAGATGAGTTAGTCAAAATAAATTAATAAAATCTTCAAAGTTAGGCTAAGACACATCAATCAATACGATTAGTAGACCTAGGATAAATTAGCTGAATTGACGTCGTACTAGAGCTGCATTTTAAGAATTCCAGTGTATCTTTTCTCAATGATTAGCCCCTTCTTCCCTAAAATAATTTAACTTCCAGTTCTTCTGGAATGCAAATGATATATAAAGGTGTCATTACAAACAAAGGAGTTCATTTAACTTCTGCTCAATGCAGTCAACATAGAAGATTGTATACAAAGTTATTTGCATTGTGGCATGTTCCGTCTTTTGGTCAGAGGCGGATTCTTACAATATCAGGAGACAGGCGCAAAGTTGTTGGAAATTCAAATGAAATTGTTCAGTCACTGAATGAAAAGCATCTCATTGGTTTATTTCATGACGTAGCCGAAGTTACGGCACTAGTCGAAGTTGGTTGGTTGTTACAATCTATATATATTGTTAATTTGTGTTTTTAAACAAGAAGTCGATTGGATGGCTGTCAGTGAGTGTGTAAGCTGAAAGACAGCAGCACGTTTCTTTTTAAGTAAACTGGATTAAAGCTATTTTGTATTTTAAACTGCCTGGTATTTGCGTTAACTCTGCAACGTTACACTCACGACATGCCAACAGTGGTTATGTGCCGTGCGATCCCGTACTCCTTTTCGCCAGATGCAGTTTAAGCCGTACTGTTTAAATTAAACCGAAAGGATTGTGCCTGTTTGTTGTGAAGTCCATAAAGCAGATCGGAAGATGAATATGCCGGCGGAGTCTTCGCCGTTTGCATTCCCGAAGTTGGATGGTTCTAATTATACCTCATGGAAAGAAGACATGGAGGTCGTGCTGATGGATCGTGCTTGTTGGAGCTTCATAATTGGGGAAGATAAGCCATGTCCTGAACAAGCTACTGAGAAAGAAAAATTCGAGTATGACTGGAGAAAGCAGAGATGTTACACTACAATTTGCCATGGCATCGAAAGAAAATTTCTTCCGTTAATCCGACACACAACAGATGGTAAAGAGGCATGGAACATTTTAAAAACAAATTTCGAACCAACTTCCAAAGCCCGATTGGCAGTTCTTATCGATGAATTTTTCGAACTCAAGTTTAATCCAGAAGAAGAAACCATTGGAATTTTTTGCAAGCGAGTCGATGAGAAGAAAACTCAAGTTAAGGAAGCGGGTTTTGAAATTCCTGAACTTTTAATCACATTACAACTTATTAGAAGATTGCCAGCTGAGTATGATCATTTGGTTCAAACCCTCTACAGATTGAAGGATGAAAAATTCAACCATCGGGAAGTTGAAAAACAACTTGTAAACGAAGCTGGACGAATTCAACTGGCGCAGAAGGATTTGGACCTAGATTATACAGAGAATGCATACACCGTTGGATCATTTCGTCTGCAGGAAACTCGCAAGAAATCTTTTGAACGCAGTGGAGCAGTGTTGGACCCTTCAGGAAACCCTGGTCAATACAGGAAAATCAGTTACCCTAAAGGAATGGGGCCGTTTTGTGACTTTTGTTCTCGCAAAGGACACGATGCATCTAAATGTTAAAAGAAGCGGAATAAAGAAAAGAAGCAAGCCTTCGCATCGGAAACTTCGTTTTGTGGAACAAATCAAGCTTTTGGAGTATCGACGGACTGGGATCAGTTCCTAATAGATACCGCAGCTACTTCCCATTTTTGTTATGAACGTGACTGGTTCAAGAACTTTAAAGAACTAGCAACGACAAAAGCCCTCCTTGCCTATAAAAAGTCTACCTGTGAAGTTGAAGGAATTGGTGATATCGACTTCCTCGTTAAAGACATTAAAGGCAATGTTAAAATCACTTTAAAAGATGTATTTCATACTCCAAACATGAGGAGGAATCTAATTAGTGGAGCAAGAATGGACATAGCAGGACTTAAAATTACTTGGTCAAATAATGTTATGCGTATATGTCATTCTAATAATGAATATTTCTTTTCAGCTTTTCGGCAAGATATGCTTTATATAGTGTCTGGTTATCCTTTATTAGACAGTGTAATGTATACTAGTGTAGATTCAAATTTAATCCATAAGAGATTATGTCATGTTGATATTCCTATTATTAAGGATATGTACAAAAATAAATCGGTTAAAGGGTTGGAGAAAGTAAATATTAAAATAGATAATGAATCTTGTATAGCTTGTAATGTAGGTAAAGCAACAAGAACGTCTCTGAAAAAGAATTATGTGTACAAACGAGTAACAAAGTCTGTTTTGGACAAAGTCCACATGGATTTATGGGGACCTGCATCTGTTAATTCTTTGGGGGGAAGTAAATATTTTCAGTCCATAATTGATGATTTTTCTAGAAAAATAGATGTATTTACTCTTAAAAGTAAAAGTGAAGTATTTTCAATTTTTAAAGAGTACTTATCTAGGGTACAACGCTAATTAGGAAGGAAACTTAAAAGTGTCAGGACCGACAACGGAATGGAGTTTTGCCACAAAGATTTTGAGACATTTTTAAGAAATTTGGGTATTAGAATTGAGAGAACATCTTTCTATACACCGAAATTAAATGGTACAGCTGAAAGATTCAATAGGTCAAGTATGGAAGCGGTCAGAACTATGCTGCAAGATAGTGGCTTACAACCAAGGTTTTGGGCGGAAGCACTTCATGCCTATGTTCATACTAAAAATCGGTGTAGTCGTAAATTAACAGAGGGAAAAACGCCGATGGAAATATGGTCGGGACACAAACCCTCCATTAGACATTGTCGTACATTTGGTTCACTAGCATATGTGTATGTACCAAAAGTTAATAGAAATAAATTACAACCCAAAGCTAAAATTGGAATATTGGTAGGTTACGCTGTGAATAGAAGAGGATACAGGGTATGGTTACCTAAAGAAAGGAAAGTCGTAGAAAGTATTCACGTTAAAATTGATGAAACGAAGAATGGCGTGAAAACTTTGTTTGGTAAAGTTAAACATTATGACTATGCTATATATCAATTGGATCAAAATTTAAATAACGATAGTGATTGCAGGGCACAGGATGAAAAATCTAGTTCACCGAAAAAACCCTTATCGTTAGATATTTCAACTTGGATAAGATTAGAAAAACCTAGAAAAAAAAGTAAAAGGATAGATGTTTATTATTATCCTCCTAGTAAAGAACGACTTAGATCCATAAATGATGTTAAATGTATTGTGAGAGAAACAAATTAGAGTTTGACCCTAATCAGTTTAACTTTAAACCAACAACAACAAATACGCGTTTAGAAGAAAAATCGGAATGTGATAATGAAACTAGTTCAGATTCCGTAGATGAAGCAAGCTTTGTAAATGATATTTTTCAACACCAGATATATACATGACTGAAATCACCAAAACATTTAAAGAAACTCAAATTTCTCCAAACAAAGAGAAATGGGACGAAGCTATGTCAGAGGAAATTAAATTAATGCAGAATAGAAAGGTTTGGGATCTGGTTGAACTCACATCTAATATGAAAGTTTTAGGTTGTAGATGGGTATACAATATTAAACATGATGAGAAAAATAATGTAAAGAAATATAAATCGAGATTGGTAGCACAAGGGTTTAAGCAAAGACCGGGTGTTGACTTTACTGATGTATTTGCACCACTTGTGAATTTTGACATAATTAAATTTTTATTCGTTTTGTTAGTATGTATTTTAGGGTGGAATCATGCTCAGATAGATGTAAAGGGAGCATGTTTGTATGGAAACCTGGATATTCCCATTTACATGCAGCAACCCGAAGGTTTCGTGGAAAAAGGATGCGAGCATTATGTTTGCAGGTTGCATAAGAGTATATATGGTCTTCACCAGAGTGGTAGACAATGGAATATTGAATTAAATGAACTTTTATTTGGACTTGTGGATTTCATCAAAATGAGTTATGTAATGGTCTATATACTAAAAGTAATTGCATTTTATTGGTATATGTAGATGACATTGTCGTTTTCAGCAAATCGCAAAGTGATCTTGAAGATTCAATTCTTAATATAAAAATTAAATTAGAAATAACAGAGTTGGGACCAGTTAGTTACCTACTTGGTGTAAATTTTGAGCGAATCGGGGATTCTGTGTATTTGCATCAGAATACATATATAAATAAACTTAAGACTAGATTCAAAAATTTACCAAGAAGGCGAATTACGTTACCTTTGAAAGTAGGTTGTATTTTACCTGATAGAGTAAAAGAAAATGAGATAATAGAAACGGAACTTATGAGACAGATTCCGTATAAAACATTAATTGGATGGCTATCGTTTATTGCGAATAGGTCCAGGCCAGATATTGCATTTGCTGTAAACACAATGTCACAATTTTGTAATGGATATACGTATCATCATTGGACTATTGTTGTTGATATTTTAAATTATGTGTTTAATACAATTTATTATAAAATAAATCTTTCGGATACTCATAATACTAGGTTAACTATGTATTCAGATTCTAGCTGGGGATGCAAGTTAAATGATAGACATTCTACCAGTGGATATATTATGTTATTTGGAAATGTGCCAATAACATGGAAATCTCAGAAGCAAAAATGTATTGCTTTAAGCTCAATGGAAGCTGAATTTATAGCACTAACAGAAAGTGTAAAATGTATTATTTGGTATTCTAAAATTTTAAAAGAACTTAATTTAATTGATTTCAGAATGCCGGAATTGTATTGTGACAGCCAAGCAGCTAATCATTTTTCGAAAAATAATATTGAGAATAGTAAAACTAAACACATTGACATCAAATATAAATTTGTTCGAAAATTATTATATGATAAAGAATTTGAACTAAATTATCTAAATTCTAAGAAAAATTTCGCCGATTTCTTAACAAAACCTTTTGTAAAAGAAAGATTTCTTTCAGTAATAAAGGCTATATTTCAAAAGGCTTCAGTGACTGATGGGGCCGAATGTTGGAAATTCAAATGAAATTGTTCAGTCACTGAATGAAAAGCATCTCATTGGTTTATTTCATGACGTAACCGAAGTTGATTGGTTGTTACAATCTATATATATTGTTCATTTGTGTTTTTAAAACAAGCAGTCGACTGGATGGCTGTCAGTGAGTGTGTAAGCTGCAGGACAGCAGCATGTTTCTTTTTAAGTAAACTGGATTAAAGCTATTTTGTATTTTAAACTGCCTGGTATCTGCGTTAACTCTGCAACGTTACACTCATGACATGCCAACATTTTGTGGTTCCTTCCTCTACCCAATGTCGTAAATTCGCTGTCGGCTTTTCACTGCGATGTATGTCGAATAGATCTTGAGGCGGGGCCCCCCCCCCCCAAGGGCCTCAAGACACGAGGCCAACGCCTCTAGTACCTGTGCGAAAAAACCGCCACTGCTTTCAGTCTGATTTGTTACCGCCGGACCGCCGTCGAATTTCTAGGTTCTAGTGTGACTTTAACAAAACTAGCTTAATCATAATATAGCCAATCATAATATAATCAGCATACAGGAGAGATTGATTTTAAGGGTCTTGATGTGATATGAAATTGTGTTTGAGTGGAGAAAACGTCAGTGAATGTTATGTTGAATAGTGACTAAATGTGGACGAGGGTAATCCAGGCTATTGGATTTGTGACATCTTCGGTCAGCAAGCCAGAAAAGCGAACTTTCTCTGACCCCACGGTAAAAAGGGGGAACGAAAGAAAAAGAGCAGGGTGAGATGACGAAGGGGGTCGTTTGAATGACCGGGGAGATCGCCGAAGGACACAGAGGGTTGTTGTCGGACAGAGAGAGAACTGAAGACGTGGGCGGAGAAAGTTGTGGAGGAAAAGAGCGGGCGATGAAGTTTTTAATAGTTCTTTGTGTAAATTAATAATATGTGTGTATATATATATACGTATATGGTATGGTACCGAAGAAACTGTAAATAAAGATGTACAGAAATACCATTTGATCTTCTTTGACTGGGATAAATAAACAGCACACCATAACAACAAGCAGTACTTAGTGACGACGTTGCAGATTCTGAGCTGGCTATGAGGAGATAGTAGAAAGTGTCACGAATGATGATAAAGAGAGTGACGATGGTAACTAGGTACAAAAATCGTTCGTGCCTGGTCCTAAATTATTAGAAGTAAAGAGACTGTGTGGGAAACATCATCGCATACATAGAGAGATCTTCAGATCCTTCAGATATTGGCCTTTTATTACTTTTCGGAGTTTTAAGATCTTTATAGTGGAGAATCCAGGAAGAGGCTATGGGGCTGCAGTCTCCCCAGAGCTAAACCAGAGTTGCTTATTGTTTATAATTCTACAACTGTTAATTCTTAACCTCCCTTAAGAAAACCCATTACAGCATTGCTTTTTGGATTGACAGTCTCGAAACTTTTCCCACTTTTGTGGTCATCTCCCATTTTCTCATATTATGGTCAAAACACTTTTTTCGCTAGTTATTTCATTGTGTTTTTATTAAATTATCGAAACTATTGTAGCATTCTTTATGACATGCGTACTGGTAGCAATCTCTGTGCACGTGGAAGGATTACGTCACTTTATCCTTGAGCCGGCAAGAGTGGAAGTGTGTGAAGGATTCGTTTTATCTCCTGTTTTGTTTTCGCTCGCGCACGCCCTCGCATTAGCGGAGCTTGCTAGAGTGTAATAGAAAATAAATATTGCTAAGTTTTAATACATAGGCATCTCTTTGAATATGATTCTTCACCTAAATATTTTACAATCACTATAATCTACAATGAAAAACCTTCTGATAGTCATTACATTCTGAGTTACAGTAGGTTCGATTTTTTTTTTTATCCACGCAGAGGGAGGGGAAATGGCAAATTTTTGAGAAGTATACGAAAAAGTTTAGGGGAGGCCACTCCCATTGGTTGCAACTCATTACTTATTTCTACACCATCAAATTATTCTTCTTATTTTTCCAGTGCAAATAAGCGGAGCTACTGTCTTAGAAAAAGCTATCTATAGACCTGTTTAAATATGCCAAAAGAATTACTAATTTGATCTAAAACACTACCCACCCTTTGGTGTAAAACTAAAAGCATTAAAAAATGTACTTAAAACTTTTCATATTAATCTTGGCACCAAGGAAAAAATTAATATCTTTAGAATATATTAACTTATAAATGCTTGGCGCTCCTGATTAGCTATAAACTCGTTTCTGTTGTCAACCCGTAGCTCGCAGATATTCGTCCTCACTTCCATAAGAAAACTATCAAAAATAAATGTCATTAAGGAAAACTCTTGCAGAGAAACAAGGAAATAAGAGGGGAAAGAACCTTACCGACGAGCCGTCTAATGGAATAGAGCAGGGATGGCGACCTTCTTGAGTTTCTTATGCGGCCTTACCAGCTAATTATAATTTGCATTGAAATATATAATTGTCTGTAATGCAATAATAATTACGGAACAGTAACCCTTAATATTCTGCTGATGCGACCTTTTGCCCGACTGCCGAACTTCAATGAGTCATTTCAGGGCAAAAAGATTCCCCACTCGTGGAATAGAGTCTTATTATCAATCATATATGAACAATTAATGCAAAACGTCTGTCATCGGAAGGCTGAAACTCAATTTACATTCAAATGAGTATTTTTTTTTTTTTTGAAATATAAGAGTTACAGTAGAGTCTCCCTACAACGAAGTAAGTCTCTCTACAACGAATTTCTCCCTATAACGAAATTTTTAATCGCAATGCAAAATAACATTCAAAATATTCCCCATAACGAAGTGATTGTCGGTTTATCTTTTCGATTTTTGTCATTTTTGAAGAAAGTTGATAATTTCTGTGCAACCAATTCTCTCACACGTGCCTGTTTCTGGAACCACTCACTCTTAAAAAGAAAAAAAAATTCTGAAAATTTAACATCACGAAATGCAAAGAAATATAAAATAACGGAATTTTTCAAGTAAAATAAACGTAAGTACATACTAGTACATATTTTTCTCTAAATTGGCGAATTGTCTTAACTTTTGAGCATTTTATTTATACAATAAAAATTAGTATAATTTTAACAAATTTATAATATACATTACTTCATTTTTAATTGAAAATCATAATTAAATACATTTGAACTTATCGCACTTTTTGAAAAGTTTGGAACATTTACTTAAATAACAACAAAATCTCTAATCTCAGTATAACGAAATTTTCTCTATAACGAATTTTTCAATTGGAACCAAGCGATTTCGTTATAGAGAGACTCCACTGTATATGTGTAAAAGTTGTTGTATATCATATAATATTTCCAAGTGCCACCGAAAACTTTTAAAGTCACATCTGTTCAACGGCACAATGAAGGAAAGAAGTAATATGGCAAAATTTTATTAAGTTCAAAAATCTCATTAGCAAAGTGTATGAAAATACAGAGAGCTGGAAATACTGAATATGCAAATTTCTTGTACGATCAAGAAAAACTGTAGATTTCTATCATACTGAAAATGAATAATTTCGAAGAAAAATTTTAGGTACTATGCCAGGGGTAGGGAACCTGCGGCCTTGCCAGTTAATTACAATTTGCATTGAAGTTGATTATAGTTGTCTGTAATATAGTAATAATTACTGAACTTTTACGATTCTGTTCGTGCGGCCTTTTGCCCAACTGCCGAAATTTAATAAGGCGTTTCAGTACAAAATGTTCCCCACCCCTGTACTATGCAACACTTAATATAATGGCATAAATGATCCTGTAGTGAAGGAAGCCACAATACGAGTAAATTCTTTTAAATATACAGTTCTGTGTAAAGTTTTCAAAATCCATGATCCATATTTCTTTCATTTCGATTTGTTTATTTATTCATTTCTAAACATTTTAAAGAATTTTAAGATTTTTTCAATAGAAAACCAGTCGTTAATTTAATAAAATCACATTTTATATTGCTTTATGGGCTTTTTTTTTTGCTCGTAAATTACAGTTTCGTAACAAAAATTTATAAAAGCGAGTTGTTTTGCTTCATTTTGATATATATTTATTAACATATTTGGTTGATTATTAAAATCATTTATAATTTTAACCAGGAAACTGGCAATTTTGTTCGTAGTTACTTTTACAGGAATCAATGATTTCATTTTCAAAGTGATAGACAAAAAATTAATTCGCGTACAAACCGTACGTAAGCAATTTTTTAAGGAAATAGATGTTAAATGAAGTAAATTAAAATTCTTAAAACGAATTTAGTTGAATTGTAAGTGCCTGTTGAGTGCATTTTCAATACAATATATTTTATTGAAATCCTGACAATATTTTTAAAAATTGTTGAAAATAAATCCGAAAAATATTGTGATACTCAAATTTTTTAAGTAATATGAAGTTCACGAGTATAAGGATTAGTTACAGAAAAATTTTTTAGATTTCATATAAGTAATTTTTAAGTATCTATTATAATATAATATTTACTATTTGACACGAAATGAAACATTTGGATGCATTGAATGGCGAAAAATAAATACCTAAAATTAATTCTGCCAAAAAATTATTGTTCCATTCTCTTTAGTTCTAATATTTTAAAGTCTGTAATGATTAAAAATTAGAACACAAATTTTCAAATTCACCTATAAATTATTTTCCATTTTACGATAGTAAAATAAGCATTATTTGTCCATCAATAATGGCAAATTATTAAAAAAAATCCCCGTGCATTCCTGTTAAAAGAGAAAAAGTTCAAAAATAAATTTATAATTATATTTCCAACATTTCATTCTCTCGTTTATATAGATAAGCACAACTTCTATTGAAAAAAACTGCAGCGTAAAATGAAAATAATTTGCTTCCAAGATCGTTTTCCTTGATTACTTTCACTTAATAAAATCAAATAAATTGACAGAATTCAGACATATATTATTTTTCGCGATTTCGAAATTCTTCTGTATTATGTACCAGAACATTCGAGTAGTACTTTCGCATGCGTATATTCTAAGAAGCTTCAAAACATTCAAACGTTTATCGCGAGCCTCAAAACAGGTTTCCTCCTGGGGAGAAAGAGGGCATCCTGCTGTAAACAAACATCCCGAAGGCGATGACCTAGAACTTGTTCTAAATCCGAACGTGAATTGCATTCTGCGATGCGAAGCAGTTTCGTTTGCTGAGGGGACACAGCCAGGTGTTACCTTCCCTTGTGAACCGGAAAGAGGAGGGGGAGTGCGGGAATGGAGGGTAACAACTTATTATCGTCTGCCTACAGAAGGCTGTCGGCTATCTTAATTCAAAAAAGGGCGGGAAAGCTAGACTTGGCAATTGGCGACAAACGAGAAAAGTTTCGTATAATTAATTTCAACACCAAATGTCCCGAATTAACCGGGCAGTCAGGATTTCACACTCTTTGCTCCGAAGGTGGTCCGGATTTTTCTTGAATTTGAATCGAACATCCTGGATTGTCCTGTTTTTTCACTTATCTGTGGATATTGAAAGGTTAATTTCTGGAAAATTCCCCTTCCTAACTTTTTAGTACGTATACAGTAGAGTCGCCCTACAACGAAGTCTCTCTACAGCGAATTTCTCCCTATACCGAAATTTTTAACCGGAATGTTAAATAACATTCAAAATATTCTCCAACACTATATAACGAACGAATATATAACGAAGTGGTTGTCTCACTATAACGAATTTTTTCAGGGGTTTATCTTTTCGATTTTTGTCATTTTTGAAGAAAGTTGATAATTTCTGTGCAACCAATTCGCTCACAGGTGCCTGTTTCTGGTACCACTCACTCTTAAAATGCGAAAATTTTTCTGAAAATTTACCATCACGAAATGCAAAGAAATGTAAAATAACGGAATTTTTCAAGTAAAATAAACGTAAGTACATACTAGTACAAGTTATTCTCTAAATTGGTGAATTTTCTTAACTTTTGAGCATTTTATTTATACAATACAAATTAGTATAATTTTAACAAATTTATAATATATATTACTTCATTTTTAATTGAAAATCATAATTAAATACATTTGAACTTATCGCACCTATTGAAAAGTTTGGAACATTTACTTAAATAACTGCAAAAATCTCTAATCTCCGTATAACGAAATGTTCTCTATAACGAATTTTTCAATTGGAACCAAGCGATTTCGTTATAGGGAGACTCCACTGTAATTAAATCACCCTTATATGACCAACGTGATGAATCACACTGAAAGAAAAACAGTATAAGTAACAACAAAATATATTATTTATGCTTTTATCCTCCTTTTTAAAAAAATATTTTGATAGTTAACTGTTGCATTGTTTCTAATTTTTAAGGAAAAAAAGTGAGTTTGAAAGTGATTCAATACCTATCACTTCTCAACAAACGCCCGATTTTTAAAATCCAGGATTAAGTTCAGAAAATCTGGTCTCTTTAGTTTTACTTATCTAACACTTTTACTTCTTGAATACAAAGTATACAGCGAGAAAGCATTGGAATAGTAAAAATATTCGACGCTTAATTATTTTTTTAAAAAATTAATTAAGCGTCAGAGAAACCTGTTTATAAGCACTCTCCATAGAAGACACAGTCGAAGAGATACATTATTCACTTTTGTGCACAGATAGGTTCTGGTCGTTGCGATAAGGAAAATAAAAAAAAATACTCATATCAACCAGATATGTTGTGGCTGGTGTAAACCATAGGTGTAAACATAAAGATTCCAACATAAGTCAGCGCGAACTATCTGCATTTAGCGAAACATTTTATCATAAAAAAAAAATCTCATATAAAAATTAGATCATTTACTCGTTTTTATATGCAGATTATCTTTGTTCGAAAGGTGCTCCGGATTTGTCCTGAATTTGAATCGAACATCCCGGATTGTCCTGTTTTTTCACTTATCTGCAAATGTAATGTCTGTGTAATCCGAAAACGAGATTTACTGCAACTCCTTTCATATAAACCCCCTTGACTTTTAAAACACAAAGTTAATTGCCCCCCTTTTTTTCCATTAAGACAGACATGAAAAATTAACTTGAATATTTTACTTAAACTTTGAAAGTTAACTTGATACTCTATACAGAAATGTATATATAAACACTATATACAGGACTCTCTATATATAACTCTATATACAGGAATGTATATAGAAGCTCTTGTATCATGCAATTTTTCAACACTTTTTTTTATTTCTGCGCTTCCTTTAATAACATCAAACAAAATAAATTATAAGAATAATTCCCAGTTACAACCCAGCTTCCAAACAGGTAATTCGCCTCGTTTTTTCCACCTGATTTATTTGTAGGGAGCTGGCATGAACAAAACAAGAACAGGGTTAGTATAAATATTTTAGTTGAAATCCGGTGAGGGGTAAAGGGGTACGGTTGAAGGGTCTTGAGGGGGTCAAAGAAGTATAAAATTCTAAAAGCTGCCTACAAAAGACCTTCTTTAATAATACTACCATAGAGTTTGACGAAGTGAAAATAAAAAGAAATATTAAGACGTCAGAATACAAAGATAAATTTTTATTAATGTTTGGTAATTCAAAATTATAGAAATAAAAAAAATTAAAATAAAGCTGCCAAAACACTTAATTTTCAGTTTGAACTGGGGCCTAGATGCTCAGCCACTTTCTCATCAATCAACATAGGATGCTAACAATGTAAACAATGAATTTCCTTTCGTTGGCGGAATGACGTCAGCTTTTCCGAATACGCCAAATTTTTCTCGATAACGACCAAGGGATCTCTTTTCCCGTTGTTAAAGTGGGGGAAAAGTTATGTCTCCCAACCCAACCGGGGGTACCAGAATAGACCCGCAAATTTCTCTCTCGCCCCATTCATTTACGTAAATCGGGACATTTTGAAGATCCGGACATTAGTCCGGATGTCAGCTTGAAATTTGGACGTACGATTACCCTAAACAAGAAGACATGGCTCCAATTTTTTGGTCTCTCTGTTCTCGCCTGCTATATCTGGACGGGGTCATTTTCCTTCCCAGGGTATGGAAGATATATCCTTACACACTCATCTGTCTCTTTAAAAAATCTGCAGGCGACATCCGTGCTTACTTCTGGCATGTTTTCCCATAAAAAACCAGTGGGAGTAGCCTCCACTAAACTTTCTCGTATACTTCTCAAAAATTTGTCATTTCCCCTTCCCTTGCGTGGATAAAAAATTCGAACCTACAGTAAGACAGAATGCAATGACT
Source organism: Araneus ventricosus (assembly GCA_013235015.1). Lineage (NCBI taxonomy): Eukaryota > Metazoa > Arthropoda > Arachnida > Araneae > Araneidae > Araneus > Araneus ventricosus. The sequence continues at coordinate 95,688 of BGPR01004092.1, forward strand.
ATCAGAAGGTTTTTTCATTGTAGATTATAGTGATTGTAAAATATTTAGGTGAAGAATCGTATTTAAAAAGATGTCTATGTATTAAAACTTATCAATATTTATTTTCTATCACACTCTAGCAAGCTCCGCTAATGCGAGGGCGTGCGCGAGCGAAAACAGAGCATGAGATAAAACGAATCTATCACACACTTCCACTCTTGCCGGCTCAAGCACAAAGTGACGTTATCCTTCCGCGTGCACAGAGATTACTACCAGTACGCATGTGTATAGAGAATCGGATTAGAAAAATTAATTATGCAATTTGAACGCCTTTTTTTAGCCGATTGAAACGAAATTTGGGCTCAGATCTATAATTAATGTTAGCAACCGTCATACCAGTTTTTATTTATCTAAGCCAAAGGGTTTAGGAGATATAATTTTTACAAGTATGAGATTATACAGTCCGTCAGACCATCAACCCTTCGACGGATTTGGTCCAAAATTTGATACGGACCAACATTCATGATGATAAAACTGTGTACTAAATTTTATCCATCTAGCTATTCAAGTTTTTGAGTTATAGTGTTCACATGAACGCGGACAGATAGAAAGACAGACTTCCCGTGGATAAGTTTTGTCCAAAATTTGATAGAAACCTACAAATTATGTGTAAAGATCACATACCAAATTTCATCCCCGTAGCTCTCATAGTTTTCGAGTTATCGTGTTCACAGATAGACATAATTCCAAAATTGTGTTTTTCGGACTCAGGGAGGTCTAAAACGTGGGGATTCGTCAATATCTCCAGTTCGAATTTTTTGACGATTACAATACTTTCTCTTTTTATTCTTCGTATACGAGAAAGGAAAAAAGCATGTATGGTTTTTTTTTACAGAGTGGTTCCTGGCCAGAATGGCCTAATGATAAAGACTCATTAATATTCAATAAAAGTAAATTATCGGGGGGAAACACTATGAAACTCTAATGTTTTGATGCTGTCAAATACAAAGAAAGATTATTATTATAAAAGGTCCCAAAAGCGGGCTACATAGAGTAAGCTGGCAATTAGTTATGTCGTAGAAATATAGAAAAATGAAATTTAGGAAAAAGCCGACAGGTTCAAATACTGATGAGGCAAATATCAGTATTTAGGAGACAGATGGCGTTGCTTGTCTCTTTCACTGTTTTATTTGTTTTCTTTTTCAATGTTTGCCTCATATACATTTTGCAAATTTCTATTTGTGAATATTTTATTGTTAACAGTTGCACTTTTTCCTTAAAGTTTCTAATAAAACAATCGTTGTCAACTGCGCTGAATCCAATGAACAGAAAATAAAAGTTATTAAACTGGATGGGAAAAATTTGAATAAATTAATAATCCTGATGTAATCAGGCTCCAATTTATTCGGATTTTTACTGTTATATCAGAATTGAAATTATTTTCTTAATTATTCAAATATTTTGTTGGTATACATTGCTTTATGTATTTTAGAAATCTCGAGTTTTGTTCAGTTGAGAAACTTCTCCTGAAACTAAACTCCTGACGATCCCAAGTACTTTCTGCCCACACAAAGTTTTTTACCACGCGGGAGGTAATCGCAGCTACGCCGCACGAATTACTCCCCATCCTTCTCCTCTGTGAAGTTAAAAAAATCCTTTACGGTTCGTCCTTCACAGTGTTGGTTTCAAGGGAAATATTTACATTTATACTTTTGAAAGAAATTTCCGAAAGGCAATGTCTTTTTAAATTGCAGCATTGCTATATGAGGCAAAATATATGAATTATATATCAGCCCAAATTTGGTTTTTATGCTTATTACTTCGTATGCTCATGGAAGAATTTAATGCTATGATTTGATAGATCTTTAAAAAATCGAAAATCTTGACGATTGTTTGAAATAAAACAATTCTCTTGCCTTAAATGCGCACATGAAAGCAAGTTTCAAGAAAAACTGATAAAATATTCTGCTTTGTTCAGTAAAGTCACCTGAAAGATTTTCAGCTGGTCGCTGATGACATTTACTTGTTCTGATGCTTCAAAATCCATCCTTATTAACATAATAACTTAATGATACCAAATTGAATGTGTTTTTTCTTTGTTCTATAATATTTCCCCCTCACATACAGTCTATAATATATATAGCATCGCACACAGACAAAGGAATGATATAAATACATACTCTGGATGTCAAACCTACCCAGTGGTAGCTCGGCCATCAGGGCTTCAGAGCTGCAGACCGCATGAAAATATTTTAAAAATTTGTATTTTCGTTTTCATTCTTATTTGCTTACTTTTCCATTCAGAGAGTTCGATGATCATCGAAAATGGGGGGAAAGTAATAAAAACGTGAAAAGAAGACTGAAAATGAATCAACAAGTAAGAGAGAGACAAGCTGGGGCTGCAATGCAAGTAATCCTCGAAAGCATCGAAATTCGCGCACTGCGCACACATGAGCGATGAAAAAGGAAGATGAAAAGCAACCCTTTCTCTATTTGAATTTAGCCCTGATTTGGCTCACTATCAACTGAGAGATATATATTCTCTCCTCTTTATTTTTCTCTCAGTCCCACCAAAAGTTTGCCTTTAAGGGTTTCTATTTCGATTCATGTTGTCTCGATTGCAACATGTCTGGTTTATTGAATATTCGTTTTCTTTTGTTTGAAATCACTCTTCGAAAAAAGGTATGTAGATAATTTCCCAAAATATTATTCAGATGAAAATTTTTAAAAGGAGAAATCAATCATTATTATTGAAGGTAAGGAAAGATGAACGTAGCAGATCTTTAATAAATCGTATCTTCACAGCTTCCGGAGAACGAAAAATTGAATACAAAAATACAGGTCTCATTATGCCGGATTTGAACATTGTTCAAACGTCTTCAAGCAGAAAAAACCAGTAACAGCGGAAATTTTTGCAGAAATGCAAGTTTCCGAGCTGACGAGACACCAGTGGTGTAGCTGCCGGAGGCAAGGGGGTACAAATGCCCCGGGCAACAGTTTTAGGGTGCGGCATGGAGTCAAAACATGACGCTTGCTAAGCCACTGATGACAAATGGGGTAAAAAATAAATCATATTATTTCCCGAGCGCCACTTACCCTGTCTACTGTACCTCTGCGAGCTGCAACTGAACCTTCTTTTTAGCCTTCGATGCTAAGGTTAAAATAGGTAACATATAAAGGTAACAGATAAAAATTAAATAAAACAAAACATTTATTTACTTATATGTGCAGTTGTTAACATATCAATATGAAACCAGGTTCCAAGCATCTATTGGAGACATTTTATAGACATCATACAGACGAATACTGGCAGTTTTTTGTCCGAGAGTGCTTTATAAATCTGAGAACGTGGTAAACGTTTTCAGAACTACTTTGTATAGAGAGAGCAGCGGCGAGCAATAAGGGAGAAAGGGACGTATAGATGCCCCGGGTGCCAGTCTTAAGGTAGGTTCACACCAGGCCAATATTGATATATGCAAACAACTTAAACTCTGTACAAACAAATAATAAAGATTTAATTTTCTCCTTAAAATTTTCAATTAATTGCAATTAAAAAGTGCTCCTCCTGCAACTCCGCCAAGGAAAATTCTCTTTCAAGTCCGTCCACTGCCCCGAAACGTCACCTGATTGGCTCTGCACCTAGCCTTATATGTGAACTCCTCTCTGCGTTGTAATCCAGTCTCATACGAGCATCCTTCTTGCTGACTCTTTTCAAGCATCCTCCAATAACAACATCGGAATTACCAATTCAGCACGGCAATTTATTGAAACCTAATCCTTCACCAATAGTGTCATTATTGGAGGTAGCCCCTTGCGGGGCAGGTACTCCGTTAACCACGTTGTTAGAGGTCAATATTGTCGGACATTAGCTTGTAGTTGTCCCTTCGGGACAAGAACTTGCCACTGTCCGCTCTTTCTATGCATGCCTGATCTTCTTTACACGCACGCGTGAATTTATTGTCAATATTGGCCTCATGTAAACCCTGCTTTAGTGGACGCCGTGGACACAAAATGTCAGCGTGTTTGTGTCAATTTTTAAATGAATGAAGAGGGGTGCGAAATAAAATCTTCATGCTCAAGGCCCCATTCGCCCTTGCTAGTGAGGGGGTTCAAAAATCGTTTCATGGCCCAGTTCCATTTACTCTCGCCACATCACTGGATGTTGACTAGACTATGGATAGAGGTTACCTAGTTTAACCTCCGATACAAGTGCTTTCTATGTGCAGTGGCGTAGCGACTGGGAGGCAAAGGGCGTATGGACAGATCGGACGCCAGTCTTAGAGAACAATGGAGGCAAAATTAATAATGAAAAAAAAAATGACGAGGCGGCAGCGAAAAAATAATATTATGCCCCGGTGACCACTTAACCTCGCTACACCACTGAGGAACTTTTGGATGTCTATACTTCCCCCCCCCCCCCACACACACATACACACTTTTTCACCCAATCGCCGCCAGGGTCTAGACGGGGAGGGGAACCTGCGTCGATGGCATTTTTTAAACGCTTATTTCTTTGATTTAAAGGCCGGATTATTATATCCAGGCTGCTAACAAAAATTAGTTTTGACCTCGTTATTATTTGTTCGGGAGAAATCAAAAAGCATTCAGAGAGCACTTTTCTCTCTTTTCTAAATTTACACCAAATCTTTTTTCGGTTATGTCAAATTCAAAATTATAAATTCCTTTTTCAAAATTATTATGAGGAGGTGCACGTGATATTTTTTCACAAAGCGGAACTCCGTAAGCTAACCTACGTTGCCGTTGGGAACCTGCGGCCAATTTGAGTTTCTTATGCGGCCTTGCCAGTTATTTTCAATTTGCATTGAAATAATATACTTGTCTGTTATATAATATTAATTACAGTACAATATCTCTTAAGATTCTGCTCGTGTGGCCTTTCGCCCAACTCCCGAAATTTAATGAGGCTGTAGTGCACCGCGCTGCGCCATCCTATTCTGATGTATATAAGGCGGTACGTGATTCGGTACCCAAAGGTTCCAGGTTCAAAAGCATGCACTGCCTCAGAGCTAGACAAAAGGAATTCCTTCTATCCGGAGGTGAATACCGACTTATATACATCAGAATAGGATGGCGCAGCACGGCGCACTACAAGGCCTTTCAGTGCAAAAAGTTCCAACCCCTGATCTAGAAGATTCACCTGTCCTACTTCTACGGTACCCAGAATATGGTCACATTATTTTAGTAAATAATGGTGTTCAGCACCTTAAATTCTTTGAATGTTTCTAAGTTTCGGTACGTGAAGATGCTTACGATACTTAGGTGAATGTTTAAGTGAATAGACGTCCCGGAGCATTTGGGACGATCCTGTTTTTGACTTTTTTTTTTCCTGGGCTTGGCTTGATCCTCTTTTCACTCTCAATATCTAAAGCACCCCTGTTTGAAGTTAAGAATATCAATCCACTTAAAAAAAATACCATCGGCCTACTCATACCGAATTTGAAGAAGAAAATCATTTACGACGAAAACAAATATCGTGGATTCCAGACAGATGCGTCATTCGTATCTATCCAGGTGTCATTTCCATGAAGTCACGCGCTGTTCGATTTTCACCGAACCAAGTGCGCAGTGGTGATTGAACTGCGCTGTTCCTTTGTTTTTCTAATCTTAGATACGATTCGATTGTTCTGTTGTTACATTTATGATGCACGCTCATGACGTCGCGATACCAGCAGTATTATCGACACGTCATCTGTTGCAATAACCGAATAGTAAACAACTGAGCCCTCCGCAGAGATCTTTATTTGATTTTTCAGACAATCTATATTTTATAATAAACAGTTACAACCACGTATTATTAATATAATTTCAGTGGAGGAAAATAATGCAGAGAGAAAACATTTAAAAGTAGCACGATCTTGTTCAATGTAGCGGTTTATAATGATTGATAACAGGCTGAAATTTTTCAAGTAACAATATCATTTGTTATCAAAATGGTGTGCATTGTAACATGCCACTTACAATGCGTTTGGAGATTCTTTACCCAAAGGTTAATCCCACGATTGGAGTAAATGTGTCATAGAAACACAAACTGGGGACAGTGGCTGACTGGGTCTGAAAATAGAGATTGCTATGAGTCATTAGAGGCCCTATAACATCTACAATGCCATTTTACATTATATCTAATTTTATTTCTTACATATATGATACATGAAATTAATAATAAACAATAATAAATTAATAATTACATTATTAATAATAATTATTTAGTAATAATAATTAATTATAAGTTAATATATTTTTTTTAGTCTAAAAATCTGTTATATTTATTACTAATTACAGTATTTATAAATATTATACATTATTGGAAGTAAGAAATATCAAATATAATTACAGTTTTATTGTTGAATATTAATTAATTTTGGTGGTTGTACTGTAATTTTGGAACTATATTGTAATTTTGAGATTTTTTTAAACCAAATTGAAAATGAAATGCAAATTATTCACTATTTAATTTTTTTAAAAATATTTCTTATTGTCAAAGATTAACAACTCAAAAGTACAGAAGTGTATTACACGTGGTCCACTTCATTAAAAGTAAGCCAGCAAACTTTTGATTTCACTAGATGACTGTGCAAATTTATCAATAATTATTCTGCATCGAAATAATATAACAATTCCATTTGAATAGAGAGTAAAATATAGGTTTCTAAGTTCTCCTCAGTAAATGAGCTTCGAAATTTCACTAATATTATTACATTTTTTCCTCACTCAAAAATGGATTTCAAACTCCTTAAAAACAAAGTTCTTTTAAATTTAATTTAATATCCTGGGGGGGGGCATATTGACTTATGTATAAGGGGCCCACTTGTCATCAGGCAAGCTGGCAACCTTGCCAGTCCGCCACTGACTGGGGATATGAAACACACATTTTGACTGTAAATAGTAGGGTACCCAAGGGATGTTACGCTTTCTAAAAGAAGCATATGAAGATATATTTTTGTTATCTTCCCAAATAAAAATTATAAACCAAGGTGAGCAGTAGTGAAGTCGCAAAATAAGCAGTGCCGGGACGCTCTAACCTGGGTGATAAAAATCGAGCTGTTTTAAGAACGTTTTCACAATTTTTTTCTTATTTATTTCTCATGAAGCCACTGGGAGTGGGCTCCCCTAAACTTTCTCGTATACTTCCCCAAAAAGGCGCTGTTTCCCCTCCCCCCGCGTGGATAAAAAAATTAGAACCTACTGTAACCCAAAATCCAATGACTATCAGAAGATATTTCATTGTAGATTATAGTGATTGTAAAATATTGAGGTAAAAAATCAAATCCCAAGAGATGCGTACCGATTAAAACGCATCTATCACACACTGTTAGGTTCCACTCTGGACAAAGTTACGTAATTCTCTCAATAGCTTCCGCGTGCACAGAGATTACTACCAGTACGCATGCGCATTGAGAATCGCATTAGAAAAATTAATTATGCAATTTGAACGCCTTTTTTTAACTGATTGACAAAAATTGGACACAAATCAACAACCAAGGTAAGAAGGACATATACCAAATTTCATTTATCTAAGTAATTTAAGAAGTTATTGCGATTACAAATATGCGATTATACAGACCGACAGACAATCAACCCTTCTACAGATTTGGTCCAAAATTTGATACGGACCTACATTCGTGATAATAAAACAGTGTACCAAATTTTATTCATCTAACTATTCAAGTTTTTGAGTTATAGTGTTCACATGAAAGTGGACAGACAGACAGGCTTCCCGTAGACGGATTTTGTCCAAAATTTGATAGAAACCTACATAACATAACAATACCCCTGCAACTATAACCATAAAGTTATTTAAGCAGTGTCGCAGTCATGAAGTGGAAGAAAAATCACAACACAGGGGGTGACCTCTCTTAAAACTTGACAATTCTCTACACCGCTGCCTAATTATACATGCAACAAGTTTACAAATGTTTACAGGAGCAATAGGAAGGATTTCTATTGTGCTATACATTATAAAAATATTTTGGTAGCGCAGAGTAAAATAAAACTTTGAAAAATCACCAAATTACACAGTTACACATGAAATAACTAGACAATAATAAACACTAAATGCAATGGAAAAACTATACGAAGAGTAAAAGATACATTCAAAAACAAAAAATGAAAGGAAAAAGATGAAAAACAAATTAACACATTAATAAAAATTAAAAAAAAAATGTACACAAAAACAGAAAGATGGACCCCACATTGTTTTAATAAGTTCGATTTTGAAGAAGAGTTAGCTGATGGACCTCGAAGGAGAAACACGGTGGATCTTGAAAGAAAGTCCTGAAAGAACGACTAAAGCAGTTCTGAGTTCATTAGGGGATAATCGGCTGAAGAGGAGGCGAAGTTGAAAGTTGAACTGATGAAACGAGACCTTCCATCTCCAAAGAAGTGGATGGAGAGATGAAGACGCAGGATGGATAGTTGAAGTTTGGTTGGTTTTAAATTCCTCATCGCAGGAGGAGGAGGATGTTCGGTTACAGACGTTGCTATTTATGAGAATGTTGGCGAAGATTGTGGGAATGGGACGATAGCATTGGACTCAACTGAGAAGACTATTGAAGGAAAGAAAAAAAAATCAGTTGGAATCTGGACGGCTTCTCTTTGGAGAAAGTGGAGCAAATTATGTATCTTCCTTCTTGACACTGAATTGTTGGCTACGCTGCGGAACCATACTGGCTGATGTTGTTGGCTGGGTGGTGCCATATGGTAGGAGATTGTGAGGAGGCAAACCATAGTATAATGGATTGGTGTGCCGATTCACCCACAAGAACAGAACCCGCAGAACCACAGCCAGTCTGTCTGCTTCTTCGTTCCCTATGTAACCTGCATGGGCTTTGATCCACGACACTCTGATGTGAGGATGACTATGGAGAAACTTGAAGATTTTCCGGACAATTGAATTGCGACTCATTGGGTTTGTTGCTGACTGATTCTGGCTTAGTTGTCTACAAGAATAGTCAGTTGCTGAGTTGGTAAGGCAACGGCGTGTTCCACTGTTTTGAGCAGTGCTAGGATTTCTACCTGGAAGTCTGTATTTCTGAGAGAGAGCCTGGTAGACCATCTGTGGGTAATGTTGACGTCGGTCAAAACACAGAAGGTTGCACCCACCCCCTTCTCTGTTTTCGATCCATCGGTATAAATTTTAAGTCCGCTGTTTATGTTGCCTCCTTCATCCAGGGAAATCTGAGTTGGACTTAGAAGTTTCGATGGGTGTGATGACCATCCGGTATCTTTTTCTTCAATTTCACTGGGAGCGATATCACTGACGTTTGTAAAAAGAGGAAATATGTAGAGTGCTGTACCACGAGCTTCTCTTTGTAATTGTAGATGAAGAAAAGAGATACCCAGTATGACCTGCAGAGCTACCGTGGAGGTTGTCCTGTAGGCACCTGAGATTGCCAGGAGGAACGGACGTTGAATTGTTGAGAGTTTTCTTGCGATTAGGACTGTAGGTTCTAAACACCAGGCGACTGCCCCATGCACCAGCACCCGTTCTATTACTGTTTTGTAAAGGGTCCTTCTATGATTCAGGGGAGCACCCCTAGGATTTCCCAGCTATTTTTAGGAGATTTTGATAAAGTTGAGTCGATCTAGTAGATTGTGCTTTAAGCTGGATGCTCTATTTCATCTTTTCATCAATATAACTCCGGTATATTTAATAGCATGGGCTCTTTTAATTTTTTCGCCTTGCCAGAGAATGGTGGGTCCCCTAAATAGCTTGCTGATTAGGAGATAATTTGTTTTATCAGCTGAAATTTGGAGTTTGGTTTTGCTTGCCCAGGTGGAGAATTGAGACTACAAAATTTAAAAATTTGTCACAAAATTAGCTAGCTTTCCCGGTCATTATTACTGTTTTTTTAATTCCCAGTTTCATGCAGCTAAAACAAAATAAAAAATTTAACTTTTCCAGCAAAATGTAGAAGCGATCCCCCCCCCCCCTCCTCCGTTTCGCCGCCGCTGCTTCTAAAACCTGTTTCATCCTGGAATGAGAACTTGGAGTCATAGCAAAGATCAGATACAAAATGGAGTCCCTGTCCTCAACACGTCTACTTATCAAGCGATTAGTACGTTAATTAGCATTATTATCAGGTTGCTTGCGATACGAAAGTAAAAATAATAATGTTGATGACAATTATTAGATATAAATTTGATGATGATGTCTTTTTGTTGGAATCTAAAAGTTCATCAAAATCGGAGAAAACTTTAAAACTTCTAGAAATTTTCTAGTAGGATATTTTTTAAAAACAGATTATTTGATTAAATTAGAGTAAGTGCAATATAAATGACTATGACTATTTTAGACCATTTCAATGAACTTCGCCTCGAGGAAACGATAGCCGTTGATTGGCCTACGATGATGAAATTCAAAACTTCATAACTCGAACCTAAAATCGAGCCTATCTTTGATACTGATTTTGCCGCTTTTTCTACCCAGTTATTGGATTTAAAATAAATAACTGGTTATAACCGGGACAAAAAAAATAACCGAAAAAACCTGATTTTGCCGTTTTTTCTACCCAGTTATTGGATTTAAAATAAATAACTGGTTATAACCGGGACAAAAAAAAATAACCGAAAACTGATTTTTGCGTGTTTTTCTACCCAGTTAGATTTAGATAAATAACTGGTTATAACCGGACAAAAAAAATAACTGAAAAAAAACCGGTTAACCGAAACAAAAAAAAAAAAAATGGTTTTCGCTCTACGGCAGGTTTTTCCCACCCTACGATTAAATGACGCCGCATGCTCTAACGGGCATTGGTTATTATTCTTAGTATTGTCTGCGATCTAATTGTGCTCGACATGTAGTTTCGCTTTTAGTCGAGTAATCAAAGGACTTCTTTTAAATGTGATGATGGTAGCGTCTGCTGTCAGAGGATATGTAGAGGTGCCGTAGTTCAGGAAGGTCGAACTCAGCGATCCAAGGGCTGTTTCACGCCCCTGTTTACAGGCCAATGACATTACTTGCGAAATGTAAGTGTGGAAAGGAAGAGAGAGAGAGACGAGAGGAGCGTGGCTTGGGGTGAATTCGCAGTGAGAAACGTGGCAGGGAGAACTGGAGAAGAAGGGGGTGAGATGGCGGTGCGGGATAATAGATGAAGAGACTCTGAATATTGAAAAGAAGCGGGAATACTCGTCTGAACGGTTATAAGTATGCAGTGAGAGTGAGCCTTTACGGACTGCGAACGTTCCTTCGGGTGAATTTCATTCCGTGATGACCCACCAGTGCCTTCCTGGAGTTCATCTATAGACAAACTGGGAGACAATCCTCGCTGGAAGCCGAAGGTTTCCCGCAGGGTTGTCTATAGATGAACTCCAGGAAAGCACTGGTGAGTCATACGACAGTATCTTGTCTTGAATTTTTTGAATTTTTTTACCTGAGGGCGCCGCCCAGCGCCGCCGCCTCGAGGGGGGCGGCGCCACTTCCCTACCTAAAATTTTTTTAACATTATTTTTTAATTTTAATATTAACTAATATGAAGAGGAAAATCGGGACAATCCGAACTGTTTTTCCAAGCCGGGACAGAAAGCGAAAACCTTGGATTGTCCGAGACTGAATCCGGGACGTCTAGTCATCCAAAAACGGAGTATAGAGGTGATAACAAAATTTTACTATTTTTGATGTACGGAACATTTTTGGCACAAAAATTATTTTCAAAATAATAATTATAACAAGATAATAGTTTAATTTTTGCTCCAAAACCATCGTAAGGGGTAATTTTCACTTGTCTTCTTGTTTCATGTACATTTATTTACATTTACTTAGGTGCAACTACAATCAATTTAAATCATAACAGAAAAAAATTCTTTTTGAAAATTAGATTAATCTATAGCCAGTCACGAAAGAGAAGCTTCATTTAAGTTAGACCAAATTTTTTATCTCCAAGACATAGATCTTATTTATTAATAAAATTTAATTGCCCATTCTCTGTCACGCGAGATGCTAAATCAACTGATACAAAAATAGCGAGAAGTGCACTGCATTTTGCAATGCGAGGAAATTTCGCTTTCGTATGGACGCAGAAATCGAGAAATGATAAACAGGAAATTCTTTGAATTTTATTCCCAATGCACTCACGCAAGTTTCGCGGTTGTACTTAAAATGATTATGGCTCAACCTCTTATTCATTGTTGAGTAACTATTGTTCTGTTGTTTGATGAGATATATCACGTGTATCATTGAATTCGTATTCATGACATACGAGAATATAAGAAATACAATATTATCAGAGAAGGTACGTCATAAGCGCTAGATATGTTGGGCAAAAAGTGAGATGCATCTTTCGACTATTGAGTGAGGCGAGACTTTTAATGATGTTATCTTACTTCTATTATTTAGATCAGCGGTTCCCAACCTTTTTTCTTTCTCGTATACGAAATAAACAAAGAGAAAGTATTGTAATCTTGAAAAAATTCGATCTCGAGTTTTTGACGAATCTCCACGTTTTAGACCTCCCTGAGTCCGAAAAACATAATTTTGGAATTGTGTTTGTCTGCGAACACGATAACTCAAAGACTATTTTAGCTACGGGAATGAAATTTGGTATGTCATCTTCACACGTAATTTGTAGGTTTCTTTCAAATTTTGGACAAAATCCGTCCACGGGAAGTCTGTCTGTCTGTGTTAAGGTGAACGCGATAACTCAAAAACTTAAATAACTAGATGGATAAAATTTGCTACACAGCTGTATCATCAGGAATGTAGGTCCATATCTAATTTTGAACCAAATCCGTCGAAGGGTTGACTGTCTGTCGGTCTGTATAATCGCATGCTTTTAAACGCTATAACTCCTAAATGCAATGAAATAAATATGGTAAATGAAATTTGCTTTTTGGTTTCAATCGGTTGAAAAAAAGTTGTTCAGTTCGCATATTCGATTTTCTTTATCTTACAATGAAGCGAGGTCATATCACGTAATGGCGCGGGCTTCTTTATTTTACTTCCGCCTTTTGCCTTGCTGCGCGAGGGAAACTCGTGGTATGCCGTTCGCCTTATTTTTTCTCCACCTGTGTTAGGGATACGTGATGTGTGGCTTATTACTTACTTATTTTTCTCCACATGTGTTAGGATGTATACAAGAAAGTTTAGGGGAGACCACCAGGGACGTGGCGAGCGTCTCACATCTGGGGTGAGATCAAAATGCCGACTCTCATGATGAACTTTGCAGACTTAAAAGACAAATATTTTTGCCTAATACACATACATGTTCCCGCTGTGATGCATAATATCATTTTCAATGATGAGGACACGAAATATCTAACGTTTCAAACAAAGACAAAAGACATGCCTTCAAAAATCGCATTAAAAAAATAAAGACAAAATTTAGCTTAGCGAAGGCACGATTTTATTCCCTCCTCGGTAAGAAGTCCTAACTCCCGATGGAAAATAAACTCGTCTTCTATAAATCACTTTTGTGACCATTGATTAGCTGTGCTTTCCCAATGTTTGTGTGTGGGTTCAACCCATCAGGAAAACTGTGAGCACTACAAGAAAGATATCACATATGTCCTCAGAAACTAAAGTTATTCGTAAAGATCTGAAGCGCAAAACCATTTGGGATTTATTTAAAATGTAGCCATAAAATATTTGGACAAAATGGATAATAGATATTAACGAAGCCGTAAGAAAGATTCCAGTGCGTGACCCTAGTATAGGAACAGACGCAGAGCAATGCGCTATTTAGAAGCACCCTCACCGTAAGACTTTCTGAATCGCCATATAGCCTGATTTGGCTAATATAATCAAAATATCAGAAATACAGTACAATTTTATTAATATAAATTATTTCATTATCACTATCATTACTTTGAACTGAATTTTATTTCTTACCATCATTAAATTCAATTAATCATAAATAATACATTCTGATACATAAATAATATACATACATCTAATATTTAAATAATACGAATAATAATCGATCCTTGGGCGCTTAATATATCAAGCCACTAAAATTTCATTCATAGATGTGGACAATAAAAAAAAGCAGAGTCTGAAAGATCCCTCCTTTGGTCATTTCTTATTACTGAAATAATTATCGTAATTCAGGTATTTAAAATATTATGAAAAAAACACATCAAGGTGTTAATTTTTTTAAATATGTAAAAAATAAAAAATATCAATTTTATTAATCTTTAATTTCTTACATTTAAAATTTGAGAATTATTTTATTTAGAATCAAAAGGGAAATGTTTATACAGAGTAGGTATTTGGCCAAATCATTATTCGTTATATCACTAATCTCGATGTTAAAAAAAATACTGCTTCGAAATTCAACTCAATATTACTACTCGTTTATTACTATTATATACACGAAAAAGGTTATTTTATTCCTCATCCGAGTACTTGAAAAATTGCAAACATCCGCTGGTAATATATATGCATAAATTTGCAGAATTTTTTTAGATCTATTAAAACAAAATCATGTTAAATAAACAAATAATTAATACAACAAAAAGCAATGTAAAATAATGAAAAGCAGTACAACTTGGCTAATTCGAATTTAATTTAGAAAATCTTTGTGTAAAAGTGAATACAGAATGAGAAAACGGCAATTTTAACTAAAAAAGGCAAAAAAACCCCCCTATTTTTAAAATTTAACACCTTTAATAAAGAATACATAATAAATAAATAAACAGTGTGAAATTTTAATTAACAAAGTAATAATATTTATTGATTTTTTAAAAATAATGTTAATAAACTTACTTAAAGCTTAAATTTAAAATAATTCAAAACGTGAGAAATATTTAATTGCTGTTCTGATTGGATACATTGATTGGATTCTCGAGTCAATAAAGAACCTTAAAAAGTTACTTATTCACGATCGATGAGCATACAAAGTAAGGACGAAAGCAATTTAGAAATATCAAAGAATTTACAATTTTCATTCTTGACATTTAGCAACAAGCAAAATAAATTCGAATTACAGATTATATTTAGGCATAATGCGTATAGTAATTTTAAGAATAGAGAAAAAAATCGAATTACTTACGAATTCAGATAAAAAATGTTTGAATTAACCAAGTTCCACAGTAATAATAATGATTTAATTCACCTATAGTAAAGCAGATTTGGTGTATAAAAGTCTCACTGTACTTTATCAGCTTCACTCCCGCTTTCTGGATTGAGATTTCTTTATATTGTCTTTAACTTTACCACTATTCAGGATAGTGTCCATTCGAGTTTCCTGCCCAATAAGAAGTGAATGGTTTTTGTGATGTAAAAACAACTGCATTCCCCCGATCACAAATCTGTCAGTCTACTTCCACCCCTTTTTTTCACTAATGGTGCAATCCGAAGACACCGTGAAAATACAGGATTCTTAAACTGTCCTGCTCTTAAAAGCTTCCAGGGTTGGAAAAGAGATTATTTTGTGCATTTGTTTCCTTATGTGGTATATTTCAATGTTTCTGGACATAATTATCAAGATTTTGGAAGAGAAATGCTGACATTTTACATAAAAGAAAGAACGCCCCCCAAAATGAGAGCTAGATATATTTTTCTATCATTAAACACACAGAGGGTGTGTTGGTATTCAGATGAGAAAATTGTAACAAAACGCTTTTTAGAAAAAAAGCGTATATGTTCACTTTTGCCAGAAAGCTTTAACCTTTCCTTTTTAAAGAAGCTTTTTTATGACCATCTTTTCTTTTGAAATCTAGGGAATGCACATTTTTAATAAAGGAATATAAAAAGTTTCCAAACTTTATTTTTAAGCAATAGTTTGTTGCTGAGGTCAGCGGCATAAGATCGTGGCATTTCTTAAAATTCCTGAAACAGTTTAGCATTTGAATAATGCAGTTATTATTAGCAGCTAACAACTTTGCATATTTTAAGAGGCTAAATTTTACACTCTCAGGATTGAAGATGTTTCAACGCAAACACTGAATGTTACTGTTAGTGAAGTTTCTTTCTGTATAAAAAAAAAATAAAATCGATAATAGAAAAAAGAATTATAGTAAAGTTGGAGAGAAAAGAAAGCCATTCATTCATATAAGCTTAGCAAGGAAAGGTTAAAATATGTTTCACACCGAGTTAATATTTGTCTCCTGTTGTATAATAAATCGCATCATTATGGCTTGCATATCAAATTAACAAAATTTTTATATAAAATATTTTTTATAAATATATGATGAAAGCTAACATACTAAATGAATGTTATTAAAAAATTGTTAGCATCTCTCAAAGTTTCTTAGATCAATATTATAAAAAATTTAAATAATTATTTATTCTTTTTTATGTTGTGGAAAAATTTTCGTAAATGTTTTCTTATATTTAAAAATATAAAAATATGCAAAATAAGCCCACAGTAAACATTAAAATTTAAACTGTCTTTTCATTTTTTGATTATTGATACTCAATTCTTCTATCGAATTAATATTATTTTTTAAATTCTAAAATATTAAGAAAACGGAGTATTGATATTTTCTCTTTTAACTCATCTGAAAGAAAAAAAAGTAATAAAGACTTAAGATTGATGAGGATATTTGCATTAAAAACTTTTTACTTTCTCACATGCGAAGTAAAAAAAAAAAAGAAAAATTAGAAACTAAAAAAAAATTCGACATCGACATTTTGATGATTTTTCTACATTAGAGTACCCGAATACGAAAAAAAAAAAAAACATTTTCTGTAATTATATATGTCTGTCCCTTCGTCTATCTGTAAACACACACCGATTTCGGTGTGTAGTCATTTTGTCGGCAATATCGACTTGCCGTGCTCCCCGATTCAGGGTAATAAAACTCGGCAGTTTCGGACTTGAAGGGGGATGACACTTTTATTAGGGAGTACACTAGAAAGTCTAGAGAACACTGCCGCTGTTTACAGATGGGTAACGGAAAATTTCGGGATCTACAAAACAGTGGCATCTCATTTCTTTCGTTGCTCTGAGAATTTATCTTTATTTATTTTACTACAGAAGGGAAAGTTTGCTCGAACCCCGGGCAGTTAACAATAGTCACGCCCAGTGATGTAAAATACCCGGGTATTTATTTTTAAGGGTAAATACCCTGGGTATATACCCGGGTAAATACCCAAAATGGGTATTTACCTGGATATTTATTTTTGAATTACCTCTATTCATATAAAACACAGGCACTGCTATGAAATATGATGAGTCTATATAATATAAATATGTATAGAATATATATTGAACATAGGATAAGGCAAAAAAAGAAAACTTGTAATATATGAACCTTTTAAATTCTATAAAAACTAAAAAAATGAATAAGAAAAAACAAAAACGCAATACTATATCATGGATCTTACATAAAATACGTGGCTTAAATATCAATGCTTTTTAAAACTCAACTAAATTGAAAAAAAGAAAATGTTGAGTTTGGTTTTGAAACTTTAAAGAGCTGATAATAGAAACTAAAATGAAAGATACAATTGTTTATCATTCTTTTTGGATTAATTAGTCAAAGTACCAGACATTGCTGATAAGTTAGCAGATGTTTCAGTTCTACAGTTTTTAAAAATTAATTATTTTGAAAGTAATATTCACTTATATTACTTTCAACAAAAGTAAGTTATTTTTGTAACAAGATTTCAGGAACAAGAAATGTGAATTTTTTGTTGCTGAATCTGTTGTATTATTTGACGGTACAGTAGACGTACACACTCGCACTCAGTTTCCTGGTCAGACGGTATTCATCTGGATCATGAACATCAATATTTAAATGATCCTAAAACTCTAAATTTGATGTAAGTGTCATGGTTGGAATCTAATTAAAAGAAAATTCATTAACTATTTTATCCCTTTCAAAACTTTTTTAATCCACCAAGACTTTCGAAACATTTTTTCCCCTCCATTTTGCATGCATTGGCAAGTTTGTACTCAACATTACTGTACTTACATTGGATACTTTTATCATTCTTAACATTAAAAGCTCCAAGAAGGTAACTTTCCCCCTTTTTTTACTTTTTAATGCAAAATTTACAGTAACATTAATATACACGAAGTAAATGACTAACTATTCATAAATCCAAACAAGAATGTTTGACTTCCTGCATGGCAATGTGAGTAAATTATGGAACACAAGATTCACTGGTACTGTCTGTCTCTACTAATAATAAAGGAGAATGTGTGTGTTTTGGCTCTCTACAGGACAGACCGCTAGGCCTAGAGCAACGAAATTTGGCACAAACATACTTTGAAGGGTGGGAATGTGCACCTAGTAACCGTTGCTTTTTAAAATTTCAATTAATTAAAAATTAAGCGAAATCTTGAAGTTTTTCCTTATTAACTACCGAAAATAGTACAGCACAAAAATTATTTTCATCACCATCTGAAAATTTAAAAGCGTATATTTTCAATGATAACAATTAAGTTTTCATTTGATTTTTTCTCTAATTTTAAAATTTTTTAAAAATATTTTTTATTCGTTGTTACAATGAAATTCAAACCGTTTTCATTGTTTAAACAAATATTCAATTGCGTGTTTCTCTTCCATTGTTGAAAGCTAATATAATATTCTATTGGATTTTCTTTTCTTTTTTTATTTGATAAATTTTTCTGTGAAATCTGTAAAGAAAAGTCCTCAAGATAGTAAATATGTAAAGAATTAATCCAGTAAACTGGACGATTATGGTTGCTATGTTTAAATTCATTTTATTAGTATGTTTTAAGTCAATTAACATGATGCTAGACGTAAAACGCACCGCGTTATTTCGATGTTGAAATAAATTTGTTAAATTAAAATTCGCATCGATTACGTACAATTAGATGTAACTTGGCATGAACAGCTACTTTACTCCGTCAGGGACTTTCATATAGAAAAGAAACAGAATAAGTGCAAGGCTACTTTAAGAATACGGGCTAAATCTCTATCGCAATTTGAAGTTTAAAATTTTTTGTTAATTGAACCGTGAATATCAAACTATGCATAAGAGAGTCAGTTGAAATTATATTCCCGGCGAACAAGCTGGTCGCCGATGGCGGCTAGTATAACATAAATGACGTTAAAAATAATTATTCTATTGTAAGTGGCAAAGTTTCAAACCGTGAAAACTGAATTATCCCCCGATCCCGTTAAGTTTTAGAATACTTTATTATGATTCCTGATAGCAATTGTTTCTCGTTTATATAATTTATTCAAAGCTAAATTTTTTATACAAAATACCCAGTTTAGGGGTACACATTATTTTTGTATTTCATTTTGAATCATCATTCGCAAATATTTAAAAAAATACCCAGTTTTGTGGCATTTATAATTTTTATGTTTCATTTTGAATCAACATTCGGAGATGCATTTTTTTTTTTTGCAAAATATCCGGTTTGGAGGTATTTTTAAATTTTATATGTTTTATTCTGAATCACCATTCACAAATGCAATTTTTTTCGCAAAATATTCAGTGTAAGGGCATTTAAAGATTTAATGCTTCATTTTGAATCACACCATTCTCAAATACTTTTTTTTGCAAAATACCGAGTTTTGGGTATTTATAAATTTTAAGTTTAATTTTGAATGACCATTCACAAATACTTTTTTTCTGCAAATACTTTTTTAGGAGGTATTTATAAAACTCTGTTTGTTCCTTTGTGAATCAGCATTCGGATTTTTCTTCGCAAAATACCCAGTTTTTGGGTATTTACCCAGGCCTTGGGTAAATACCCGGGTATATACCCAAAAAATATTTACCTACCCACTGGGTATTTACCCACCCCACATCACTGGTCACGCCACGCATACCCCTGAACTCGGAGTCGGAACGGCTCCCTATCGGTGACAACAATGGTCTGCAAGAGAATTTAAAAACCAACTTAGTAAATAAAAGTTCACTTTGTTTTTTTTTTAGCGTTTCAATAAATAACTCTGCAAATGTCGTGGATACGCAGAATAAAATAATACGTTCGATTACTTTTTCAAAATTTGCCGACTTATTTAGTCAATTTGCCGACTTCAGAAAAATCTGGGGGGGGGGGGGGCCCCCCCCCCCCCCCCCCCCCCCCTTCGCCACGTCCCTAGAGACCACTCTCGCTGGTTTTCACTCGCGTACTCCTCGATTAATCCATTGAATTTTAAGTATCCCCTTCTGTTAAATCCCCTCCCAACCATTCTCCAGAACACAAAAGAAGTTTTTATTAATAACGCCAAGGCCTTAGGTTAACTTAAGAGTCAAACGACTGTAATAAACTTAATAAAATTCGTAAGACTGATTTTTTGACGTTACATTTTATTCCATTTCAAAAAATAGTATTAGTTCAACGTCAAAACAAATGAAAACAGAATAGAAATAATTTCGCATTAACATGTGACGAGAGCCAACAATGACTCAGTTGCGAGAATCTACTCCTTCCTTTTTTTCTTATTTCTTGAAGAGGCTTTCGGTCTCATGCAATTTTCCCTCACATTTTTTATACGAATTTGGGAAAACGAAATTCTAGAATATTTTTATGTTTTGTGTTTTCCGCCATTACCAATATCACTTTCACGTACTCCACAGGTTGCGAACCTCTGATTTAGATCCTAATAAGAATTCGATGCGTTCATTCATGATAAAAATATTTCATCACATGTCTCAATTAATAAAAATGTCTTAATAATAAAATGTCTTAATTAATATAATGTCTTAATTAATATAATGTCTTAATAATAAAGCTTCCGCCCATTAATGGTTTCTTTAAAATAAACAAGATTAACGAACATTTTCGATGCATTTTAAACAAAGACACATTCTTTTAACGCATTTATACGTTTGATAAATGTATCACTGTCAGTGGCGGCGAGTTAGGGGGCGAGGGGGGCAGTCTCCCCCTTACTTTTTCCAGAAAAAATTAAATTTTTATTTATTTTCAGCTGTCTATAACTAGGAATCATAAAAAGAAATTGTGACCCGGAAAGCTAGCTAGTTTTGTAACTAAATTTTTTTGTCTACCCCCTATACTCCCGGATACTTTTGGATGTCAGTTAATTTTTTGTCCCCCCCCCCCTTTTCATCCAATCGCCGCCACTGACCACTGTTACAATAAAATATAATTGGATTAATATAATAATAAAAAGGTTGCATTCTATGTCTTTCCTTCACCTCGTTCCCAGATAGTTGCGCTTTCTGCCATTTTAATTTTTTAAAAATAACTTTTTATTGTTTCCACACCTTGCAATATTTACGTTGTGATTCTGTTTTCATGACATTTAATTTTTTATTACATCAAGGTTTTATCATTCTACTCAAAAGGTTATAATAGATTTATTGGTCAGTAAATTTCTCAATTTTTTTATATTTCAACACATAATCATTCAACAAGTAGGAGTCGTAAAGAAATAAACATCCCAGCAGTGTAAATATTCCCTAGATAACATTAAGCCAGCCTATCTGAAACACTAACAAGAAATTGACACTTGACATGAATGAAGAACGACTCTAGATTTAAAAATTAGTTTATTTAATCTAGGTTACCATATAATTGTGCGAACATTACTTTGTCATATTCTAAAATCACATGAAATTAAACAGTTGGATCAGTTGGAAATTAAACAGTTGGAACAGAATGGACTCATTTAGAGAATTTCCTGGTTCCAGAGATAATAGTCACTAAATTCTTAACACATAAGAGAATAAAAATTATTAAACATTGTGAATGGAAAATTAAATACGTGTGTTTAAAGTCATTTTGAACAGTGAATTTAAATCTTCATCGACAGTAAAAAACAAATAGTCAGGCAGAAAATTCCAAAACAATTTTAAAGTTAATGGGCTATTTTTCAATATCAATAAAGAAAAAGGGAACTCTTATTTAAATATCTTTTTTGGCTATTTCGTATTAGATTTATGAAACAAATCTTGGTGCCGCCACGTTTAATTAAATATCAAATTAAAGTAATTTGTCAAATTAACTAATTATCAAATTGACTATTAAATTGAATATTTAATTAATTGTGACGAAATCTTAACTAAAACTGTCTTTATGGCTCATAGTAGTCAAAACTTGCGTATTTTCGCAATTTTTATGCGCTCTGAAGGTACCACAACTAATAGGATTTTAGTTAACGTTTTTGAGTAAGAAATTTTAATATAGATAACACACAAGATTTCACCACACCTCTGGTTACATCTCGTCCATCTGGAGAATATCAGAACGAAGTCTCAATTTAGTGGGTTGCCATAATTTCCAAAAATCGCGTTTGCCGCTCGCTACTATTTCTTTCGTAGACTGCGCCAAGGCGAAAGGAAATCATACTGTAAACAACCGCTTGGCGGCAGTTTACTATCGCCAATATACAATAGCAATTGCAACTGAATATGCAATTTCAACGCCTTTTTTTGACACAAAAATTTAACACAAATCTGCAATTAAGTTAGAAGGCCACATACAAAATTTTATTTATATAAGTAATTTTTTAAAGAAGTTATTGCATTCAAAAGTATGCGATTATACAGACCGACAGACAGTCAACCCTTCAACGGATTTGGTCCAAAATTTGATACAAACCTATAATCCTCGTGATAAAAATGTGTACCAACTTTTATCCACCTAGCTATTCAAGTTTCTGAGTTATCGCGTTCACATTAACACAGACA
The DNA here is from genome assembly GCA_013235015.1 of Araneus ventricosus. Classification (NCBI taxonomy): domain Eukaryota; kingdom Metazoa; phylum Arthropoda; class Arachnida; order Araneae; family Araneidae; genus Araneus; species Araneus ventricosus. Next base: position 118,207 of record BGPR01004092.1, read on the forward strand.
GACAGACTTCCCGTAGACGGATTTTGTTCAAAATTTGATATAAACCTACCAATTATGTTTAAAGACCACATACCAAATTTCATCCTCGTATCCCTAATAGCTTTCCAGTTATCTTGTTCACAGACAAACAGACAGACATAATTCCAAAATTCTGTTTTCGGACTCAGGGAGGTCTGAAACGTGGAGATTCGCTAAAATCTCGAGTTTGAATTTTTTGACGATTACAATACTTTCTCTTTGTATACTTCGTATACGAGAAAGTAAAAAAAGTGGTTAGGAAAAACCAACGTCTGCATTTAATAAAATGTGGATTTAAAAAATGGTTAAATGGCATTTTTTTTAATAAAAAAATGGCGGTTTTGCTTTTTTAGAAAATTTTGAATCTAATCAATAAATTCACAAAACTAAGTAACGAATTTAGCGAAAAAAGAGAATTCTGATCATTGGATCTACAGGATGGTCATAAATTATTTGACGCATTTCAAAAATGATTAATAAAAAAAAGCCCTATAATTTGGCAACTTCGTTTTTTCTTTAAATAAGACAGTAGTTTAATTTGTTTTCATTCAGATTGGTAACGGGACGTTACGGCGCTCTAAATCTGCTGCAGCAGGAGAGTCCCAATGCAAGTATCAAAATGGCTACCGTGCAGCAGAAGGCACGTCTCTGGTTCCACGAAAGCAAATGAATTCTAACAGTTAGAGCAATTTAAGGAAACAGGAAATGTGTATCACAGGAAAGGTGTTGGACTATGTTCAGTCTCAGACGAAATTGCTGAACGAGCGAGGAAGACTTTCACTCCTTAATTGCTCATACCAGCGCTTAATGGAGTTCTTACTTGTAGACCGACAATTTCGATACTCTAAGCGAAAGTTCTTTGAACTATTGCAAATGATTTGCTTTCGTGGAACCAGAGACGTGCCTTCTGTTGCATGGCAGCCATTTTGACACTTGCATTGGGAATCTCCCGCTGCAACATATTTAGAGCGCCATAACGTCCCGTTAACAATCTGAATGAAAAAAAATTAAACTTCTCTCTTATTTAAAAGAAAAATATTGTTACATTTGTGGTTTAAAAAAAATTAATTTCTGAAATGGGTCGAATAATTTATGGCCACCCTGTATTCCAAAGCTAATAAGGATAAATTAGGAACTATCAACACCTACTTTTGATAAAAGAGTTTCTTGCTGTAGTTAGTCAGTTAGACGGTTATACGGTGGGGTGAGTGAAAGTCTTGGCGGAGTTCGTGTGGATAGGCCATCCAACTCAAGGGGGTGGTGGTGAAACTTTTATTTCCTTACAAATACCTAACTATTGACGACAGAAACATAATTCAATCGAGAAATTGTGGAAACGAATTTATCATCTCATCATGACGAACAACTTTTGTATTCAAAGTTTTTCGATAGCTGCAATTCCTTAGAAGTTTTCTTTTCCTTATTATTCCTAACAAAAAGAATTTGCCTTCTCTTTGCCGGTAGGTTTATTTTTCGCTCATTTAGCTCGTCACTTAATT
>BGPR01004093.1:0-15891 GCA_013235015.1 Araneus ventricosus
CTACTTCGTTCAGTTACGTGCTCTAATAATTCATAATCCCACAATTTATGCCTGAACCGGGGAGGTTATTAGCAGCCAACCATTCTTGATCAGGTTAGCGCTAGCTTCCTCATATCACCAAGACAATGTATCATCTGTAAATGTATAAGTGTATGATCTCTTCTAATAATCACTATCAGACAAGTGGGCTCTGCAAGACAAACACAGAAGGTCAATGATGAGGAAGATAACATCTAGGTAATCCAGTTGGTGGGACGGGGCCAGCACTGAGGGCACTGATGTTATATAACCTACCTGTATCGCCATTCTTCCTTGAGGTTGACCACTCTTCAAGCATCCTTTTCCCGGAGAACCCTTTTATGTGCATTTAGGAAAATGAATAGGGTTACTATATTTGTGTTGCGTCTTTTTGCAGTTGGTCTTCGAAATATACAGGGAAGAGCGAGGGTAAAACCAGGTACCTTGAGTTGTTGAGTATTAATTTTCTTATCAGCAGACAGATACCGAACTGACACTCTGTAGTGTTCGAAAAAAAAGGAACAGTCATAGAGGCATGTTGTAACTGTTGGTGGCATCTGTGAAGGTTTATTTGTTTTTTAAGACGTCAACTCTACCGTTTTGATTTTAAATTATCTGCCGCAATAATCATTACAGTTATAAAAACCCTATTTAGTCCAGCTTATAAATAATACGTTTATGCTTATACCCAAATCAAGAACAGGATTCATTTCAATGGCAGCCCATTGGGGACTGAAAATAAGATTAAAATTAAGATGAGAAAATACAAAAGTTGATTTTTAATACACAGGATACGAAATTTTTTCATCGTCGTATGTTATGGTATGACAGAGTAGCAGGTACCGATTTTAAAACAGAAAAAAAATTAATTCCTGAGTTTCCTTAATTTTGTCAGTATGTAATTTTTCCTCTTTGTTACTATTGATATACCTCAAGTATTCAATGAATACCTTTTAGAGGAATAAAGTTCTTGAAATTCATCACTTATTCAAGAGTAAAAATTAATTTGAGTATACAGTCCAAAGTGTCCAGAACTACATCCCTCGAGCAGGTGAACACCCTCACCCTAAAATTTAGAAATAGCAAGATAAAATGTTTTTTTAGTAACTAGGGTGGTGTAGCCTCTTGTGACAATATTTAAGTACTGGTTTTCGTGGTTAAAAATTGTTTTAATTAATATTTTATTGCAGTTGTAAATGAAAGGGATCTCTACCTCAATATCGACAAGAGCATCTCAATCTCTCAATTTACTTGTAGCAAGGCAGCTATTTAGCGATATAATTTTTCAATTATTTTAGTTGTTTTATATCGGCATACAGGATCATCTGACATCAGGTGGCGAATCCAGGGGGGGGGGGTATCGAGGGCTGCAGCCCCCCCTCTAAAAGCTAAGTCAAAGAGATTTTATTTAAATAACTACAACTGTTTTGTTCTTATCTTCCCTTTTTTAAAAACCGGACAACATTGCTTTCTGGCTTGACAGGGGCTCGAAAATTTTCCTACTTTTCTAAGTGTTCCCACTTGTACTTGTAGCGTTAACGCGATCAAGGCATTTTGGCTAATAACTGTCGCATTTTTCTTAAATTATCGAAAGTGTAGTGTTCTTTATTATTCTTATTGTCCGGGAGAGGAAAAGCCTGTAAAGAGTTAAGATGTTTTTGGTTCTCATAGCCATGGTTTGAGATTCGTCAAAAAATAATTAAATAATAAAAATACAAAACTTTATAACCTCATAGCCCCCCCCCCCCCCCCGAGCCCAAATCCTGGAATCTTCTGTCTGATGAATATGTTTCCCAATGGCACTCCTGCATTTTTTTTTTTTTTTTTTTGCTTTCTTTTCTTTTTGTTCTACCATTTCATTTTAATACCAATTATTCAAATTTCACTATTAAAATTCTGCTATAAAAAGAAGCAATTAACTATAAAAGTGTGTACAGTTAATTTAGTTGAACTTTACAGATTAAACATAACAACAATACCGTCGTAAACAGCGGGTTATTAACCAGGTCATAGAGATGATCAAAATATCCGGTCGATCTATAACAAGACGCTCTAGCAGAGTCTGAATTTAAATTTTTAATATACATTCCGCATTTACCATATAGAAAATAACAGGAATAATGAACGTTTGCTTAGAATAAATTGAACCTAATCAAATTCGTATTTTCATCTCACTTCGGTGTAGCGGAACCGGAACACTGTTCCAGCACTATTTTACAAAAATAAATACAGTGGAATCTCGCTTAACGAGCACCACCTCGCATAGCACCAAACAAAAATAATTTTAAAAATGACGCTCACTAGCTAACGACGTTTCGTATAACGAATGCGAGAGAATTAAATTCCCAGATTGTGAATCTGCTACATCAGTCTTTGAGTTAGCACTCATACCGCTAGCATCTTAGTGTCGCTTAATCACGTGTGTGGGGTACGTGTGTGTAATAATGATATTATTAATATTATTGTATGTGTGTGTGTGTGTGTGTAACTGTGTATGTGTGTGTGTGTGTGTGTGTGTGTGTGTAGTAATGAGACGTATTATTATTATTACAGTGTGTGTGTGTGTGTGTGTGTGTGTGTGTGTGTGTGTGTGTGTGTTGCAAAGTTTCATAAAATAATTCTACGGGGATGAAATTTGGTATGTGATCTTTACACATAATTTGTAGGTCTCTTTCACATTTTGGAGAAAATCCGTCTACGGGCAGTCAGTCTTACACGAAATTTCTTGTGATGTCATTCTTACACGAAAATTGCGCATTTCTAACAAATTTTGGACGAAGTACGTCAACAAAAACCCTGCCTGTCTAACGTGGTATATGATTTTATCACTAGAGTTGCAGCTGTTTATCATATTTTGCATAAAATCCATTCGTTGTAAGGACTGTCTCTCTTTTTACTTTCTCGTTTACGAAGTACACAAAGAGAAAGTATTGCAATCGTCAAAAAATTCGAACTTGAGATTTTGATGAATCTCCACGTTTTGGACCTCCCTGAGTTCGAAAAACACAATTTTGGAATTATGTCTGTCTGTCTACAAACAAGATAACTCTAAAACTATTAGAGCTACGAGGATGAAATTCGGTATGTGATCTTTACACATAATTTGTAGGTTTCTATCAAATTTTGGACAAAATCCGTCAACGGGAAGTCTGTCTGTATGTCCGTTTTAATGTGAACGGGATAACCCACAAACTTAAATATCTAGGTGGATAAAATTTGGTACACATTTTTTACATCAGGAATGTAGGTTTGTATCAAATTTTGGACTAAATCCGTCAAAGGGTTGACTGACTGTCTGTCTGTATAATCGAATAATTTTAACGCAATGACGTCTTTAAAATATTACTTTGATAAATGAAATTTGGTATGTGGTCTTTTAATTCTAATTGTAGATTTGTGTCCAATTTTTATACTAGAGATTAAGTATAAATAATTTTATTAATTAAAAGTTAAGAAGCGTTTTTAAAATTAGGAAAATGTTACGTTATTACAGGTATATATATATTTTAATAAACGTTGTACCTAAAATTTTTGAGTATTTTTTCGGCAAGGAACAAATTATCGTATTTTACTTAATTTATAAGGGAAAAACTGTTTCGCATTACGAGTACGTTTCTGGAACGAATTATGATCGTTAAGCGAGGTTCCACTGTAGGAAAAAATTGTCAAAACCTACTTTTAAGTAGGTTTTTATAATTGGGATTTTTGTCTTCCAGGTTAGAGCCTTCCGGCACAGCTTAATTTGCGACTATACCGCTATCTCACTTGTTAAAGATACCAGTAAGGAAGCTGAAAAATAAGCTTCCCTATGCTGATTTGAGCACTGTTATTATTCAAAATTAATGATAGATCGCGGATATAAATAAATTCGCTTACTTAATTAACATGATAAAGTTTATAGGCTGAATACTATCGGTAAATCGCAACATGCGACATGCATGATGCAAAAATCGCTGAAAACTCTCAGAACAGGGCAGACCTTTGGACGCAGAGCTCCATATTCGGCACCTAATTACTTCTTAGGTTGTGGATATCCAATAAGAAAAAAGTTTTCAATTTTTTAATTAAAAACTTATCGAAATGTTAACATTTTCCCTCGATAACTTCAGAGCATATTATCGCACATAAACCTTTTTAACGTAGGACTACATTCCTCCCATTGGAGTCTCAGGAAGGGATTTGATTCACACGCCAAAACGCTACAAAACTTGGTATGGGAGATCCTCTATATCTCGGTAACTACATATGTTGCAAAACCAACTAATCTCATATTTTAGAGATAAAGGGTAACAACAGAAGTTACAAAAAAATTGAAAATCGGAATTGTAGTTCAGCGACTACGAGTCGCAAGTTTCGGCAAAAATACGCATGAATTGGTGACGCGATCCTCTATATCTCGGTAACTACATATGTTAAAAGTATAAAGGATATGTTTAAGGATAAAATGAAAATTTAGAGATGAAATATTTCTGATGTTTAATATTGGGAATAACTCTCTGAAGTCAAAATTTATTAAGTCGTTATTAATTTACATTTAGTTTTAGTTGTAATTTTAACGTAGGGATACGTTCCTCCCACTTGTGTCTCAGGAAGAAATTTGATTCACACATCAAAACGCCACACAAAACGTTGTATGGAAGATCCTCTATATCTCGGTAACTACATAAGTTAAAAACATAACTAATGTCTTATTTTAGAGATTAAGGGTAACAACAGAAGTTACAAAAAAAAACTTACTTAAACTTAAAAACTTACGAGAAACAAAAGAGTCACGCGAGTAAAGTAGTCCTACGCCTTTAACATCAGCCGCTGTTTGAAAAGACAGCCTCCCGTCATTTTTTTTCACCACTTTAAAATGAAAAAAGTAGCTCTCCAGGAATATCAGTTTTATTTCTGTACATTCTCTCCAATTTTAATAAAATTTTAAAAGTATTTTTATGTATATTTTGCAACAGTACTTTTCACTGTTTTGGGCACTGAATTTATACACACGCGTGTTGCGATGATATTAAACGTAGTTTTGTGTGCACGTAGTCGCTACAATATAATTAAGAGTAAATTTTTAAAAATAATATGAATACAGATGGAAAGCAAGCTTAAAACGTAATGGACTGGAAATTCGAATCAACTTTAATTAATTTTTTTTCACAGCAGTGTTTCAGTCGTTACTTTATCGATTGCAAACAAAGATTTTATGGGTTTTTAAAGATTAAATTTTGAGACATGAATTTCAAAATTAACTAAAATTTTAAAATATAAATTCAAATTTGAAAAAAAATCTGTTTTCATTTTTGCAATGGAACAATTTAATGTAAAAGAAGAATGATTACTATCGTCTGATTTTATCTCGAGATATATATAGAAAACAGAAACCTTTATTTAACAGTAGGAAAGTCGTCTGCTCGTAATTCATCAACCGTTGCTTTGAAATGCCATCGCTTGAAAATGTTTATATAATTTAATCTCGAGAGTTTGTATTTGTAAATTTTAATTCAGGATGACTCCTAGTGTTTCATATTGTAAAATATTTAATTCTGTATTTAAACTTGACAACAGCTCTACCAATAAATTACGACTTTAGTTTTACTTTGACTTTCTACTCTGTGGCAACCGGAGGACGTATAGCCAACCAATGAAAAAAAAGTGTTTATAGAATTCAGGAAGTGTTCTTGTTTTGAAGAACTTGTAATGCGAAATTTAAACTGCTTGTTAACTTAATTAACATTTACCTTTTCATATATTTTGGGGGTTTTTTTATTATTCGTCTGGAGATCTTGTACATGATTTGAGTGATTTTAAATATAAAAATCGTCCGTGAATTTAGTTTTTGTTGTTGTTATTTACACATTATATAAACAAAAATTGCATACGCTGAAAGAGATCGTTTTTGCTTTATAGTAACAAACATTTTTCATTTTAATGTACGATAATTAATTCCGGAGTAATGGAGAGTTCAGATACTTTTTTAACGGTCTGCATTTAACCAACTTAGTTTAACATTAAAAAACATCAATCTTAACTGTACTACCTTTTTAAGCTGAAATCTTTTGGTTCAATTTCAAAGAAATTTCAAATCCAAGCTCTGTTTTGTATAAAAATTACTAAATTGGCCAATAACATAACTTCCTCAAGTATTAAAAAATGATTAAAAGTGCTGAATATTTCTATAAAATTCAAACGACATACCTGAAATATTTGAAAAATTTTCTTATTTTCCGCATAAGCAAAAAATTCCTTTGAAAATTCATGAGGTCTGTGAGTTGCATCCATTTTTGAACATTAATTGTGAGCTAGGAAGATAAAACATTGATCTAGAAAATGGCGCACAGCTTGCTTTGCTTATACTATTAAATTGCAAGTAAATTTCACGAGCTTTAAAGATTGTATTGCTTAATTAATTAATAATTAATTATATTTTATTAATTGATTAATTTTCTTAAGGATTTTTAGGGGCAAATATCTTGTTTTTATTTTTGATGATGATTCTCATAACGTTGCCTTTTTAAGTTGGTATCTAAAAGGTTTTGATAGCATCTTCTGTCTATTTTTATTTCTCAATTAAAATCGATAGTTTCTAAACAATGGTGCATAATCCAATAATCGTGTTTCTAGTGTTGCATCTCTCTCTATAATATGGATGAGTTTTCTGTTTTGTTCATTTTGGGTTAACAGAGCTTCCGTAACCAGGATCCACTTACATTTTCCGGTAACCCTCCGATTTAAGCAATCGTCAAATTCATCGGGATACTGTATCAAAATCAAACCGCCAGTGCTTATCTAAGGGGTCTATTCTGGTACCCCCGGGTGGGTTGGGAGACGTCACTTTTTCCCTCCGTTACCAACGGAAAAAGTGCCGTCTCCCACCCCACCCGGGGGTACCAGAATAGACCCGTAAATCGTTTGTTTAAAAATTTAACCATCAAACAAGCCTTGGGGGTCGCTAAAAAATGCGATAACGAACACTTATGGCAGCCTTTCCACAAAATAAGGCTCTTATTTTAAGTAAACAGTGAGAATACAGGAGTAGGAACATCAAATTTAGTATTTTCAAAGTATCCTTAAATCATAACATTAAAAAACTCTATTTTAAACATTAATTAACATCTTCAAACAAAGTGTTGAAATTTTGGAGCGTATCATTGACGAAGAATTACACCGGAAGTCAAGGTTTAGAGGAAGTTCTAGATTACCCCAAATAAACAAAACAGAAAACTCGTCCATACTGTTATCTTTTTTCAGTTAAATTTAATACAGCATCAATTACAGACGATTTTGTAAAGTTGTAGCTTATCTTTATAGTATATTGCTAGCTGATGCCCGAGACTTCATTCGCGTAGTAACACATTATTGGTAACTAGAAAATCACCCGTCATGGTTTGGCGGGTGCAAATTGTTTCTTCATTCGAGAGATTTCCCTTCAAATTTGACGCGTTTAAATAGATATATATGCGAGAGAAATGTTTAACATTGATTGAAAACAAATAAAATAAACATATGTTTTATGACAGGAAATATTGTTTTTTATTTACATATTATTTAAATATTTCTTTATTCAAAAAACCTCTTGGTAAACAACATTTCGTGTGAAGTATGTTTCGTTGTTTAATAATTTTCCTTGTACTTCAGATGTCCTTGTGTAAATTTTAACGTGATTGGGAATCCTAGACCTTGAAAGTGCAACATAGAGCTGTCCATGTGAAAAAACAGGCTCATCGAGGTAAATTACAACATGATCGAAAGTTTGCTCTTGCGATTTGTTGATAGTCATCTCGTAAGCTGGAATTAACGGGAACTGGCGGCGGTTGAGAACGAATGGTAGATTCACGTCACTGGTGGCTAATTTAATTCTTGGCAAGAAAACAACATCGCCACGATTGCATTCAGATACAATTTGACGTCCAAACTATATCACGCGCATGATATACCACTGATGTAATTTACTACTTTCTATTGAAAACGAGAATTAATTTGAAATATAGGATTAATATAATTTAAAATTCCTCGGGAATTATTTATCATAGCGAGATAAATTTTATATCAATCGATAGCAAATTTTATTTCACTATTTTAGAGCTATTAAATTTGAAATTAGAACGACAATTACTCTTTTAAATTTAAAATTACTGAAATTTAGGTTCTGTAACAATGAAATAATGCTATTTAACGTTTCGCAGTGCTATGGCGCGAGTTTTATTGTTGGTGACGTCAGAGCGTTACCGGAGGATCTGGGCTATTATATTAGTAATTTGTTGCACGGGATAAAAATACTTTCACTTCTAATTGTTTTAATGCAAAAATAATTTTATATAAAATATGATATTAAGCAAAATCCACAGAGAAAAAGAATCATTTTATCGCCTGTGACTTTTAATTAAATGAAAATATCAAGTGAATCAAAGGATTTTTAAAAATCCCCGAAAGCTAATTCTTTTGCATAAGTTAATAATTTTCAAAAAATGACATGAAAATTAATTAAACATAGTGGCATTTCAGTTTTATTTATATATTTATATATACTAGCACTCGATGGAATTCCAACACAAAATGTTTCTATCGTCTGCACCTTTATTTTTCATTAAAATCAGAAATCTGTCACACAAAAGATTTTTAAAATCTCGTAGCTTCACGTTTGTTGACGCTGAGATCTGTTTACATCAGCTCACCGGCTTCTAAGCCTTCCATTGAAACTGCTTCTGTCGGATTGTAACTCGTCACCAGGCTCGGTTAAGTCGGTCTCAGATTCGTCTAAACAAATTTGTGCACCCTGTCTGAAAAATTTTTGTGCCCCATCAGAATCGTGTCTAGGAATTTCAGGGTGCAGCTTAGAGATACGGCGTCACTGGCGATAATTTTGTTTTGGCGACTTTTTTCCAACAGTTTCAATATAGGATCCCATTGGCAATATTTTGTGTTGGCGACTTAACGATACGATGTTCGGTTAGGCGACAAAAAGTCGCCAATACAAGATCATTGCCAGTGATGAAGTATATCAAATCTGTTCCAATTTCAGCGCCAATGGTCAACCGAAATGCCCAAATAATAATACAGGGTTCCCACATATATCCGTTACACTCCCCTTAACTTCTAAACGGTGACAGCTTAGACCATAAAGTTGGTGTCTAGGTATAGTAAAAAGGCTATGCGCTACTCGATGAGACACCTTACAACGCCATCTATCGGCAAATTTTGAAATTAGCGGTCCTATCTCGAAAACGGTACAAGATACGGAAAAAAAGTCAATTACAAAATTGTAGAGCGTCTTCGATTTAGTACGAAAAGATACCTTGCGCACATTAATACTGAAAACAGAATGTAAAAAATGAACATTTGTTTGCTCGCATTTTCGGAAATGTTGACTTCATTTGATATATAAAAGGAGAAAATGTTATTTTTCGGGCAAAAATTGACCCCTTTATACTTTTTCTTGCTGAAATAACTCAAACAGCAGGTGTATGGACCTTCCCGCCCACATTGCAGGACGTATTACTGTTGCTTGTGTTTGTGCACTAACTATATGCTAAAACGTGTGCAAAGTGAAATTTAAACCAGGATTCAAATCTGCATTGAAGATGACGGAGAGCACTTACTCCGAAAATAAAGGTATATTATGATAACTAATTTTTTTTTTTTTTTTTTTTTTTCGTTCTAACCCGTTTAGAGACGTCACAGTTTCTGAAATCGAGAACAAACAAATGTGCACTTTAAACGTTCATTTCTTCGTATTAATGTGTACAAGGTATCTTTTTGTGCTAAATTGAAGACATTCTACAATTTTGTAATTGACCTTTCCCCCGTATCTTGTACTGTTTTCAAGATAGGAACGCTAATTCCAAAATTTGTCGATAGATGGCGTTGTAAGTTGCCTCATCGAGTAGCGCATAGCCTTTTTCCCTAACCTAGACACCAACTTTATGGCCTAAGCTGTCACCGTTTAGAAGTTAAGGGGTGTGTGACGGATATAAGTGGGAACCCTGTATAATTGAGTGAGTTTAGTTTGTTTAGTTTAGTTATATTAACGTCCCGTTTTGAAGCAACACGAGGGCTATTTTGGGACGGACCTCGTAATTTTGAACCTCGGTCAGATGACGAGGACGACACCTGAGCTGGCACCCCCCCTCTCCAAACTTCCACGCCACACCAACGGGAGGACGTTTGACCATTACGTATGATTTAACGTGCAACAGGCCGTATAATTAAGTGAAAAAGTAACCTATTCTATGATTAATGACTTGCAATTCTGCAAATCGGCGTCTTTTCAAAAGGGAATTTTTCCAAGCCAACTTCCGACACTCCTGATCGTATACATGGTTAATTTTAGCAGTTACATTATATAAAAAACATTTTTTTTTCAATTCTCTTTTATATATTTATTAAATTGAAAAATATAATAATATACTTAATACTTAAATTAATATAATAATGGATATATACATATATGAACATGTTTTGTATTTTATTTAACATCATTTTTAATAATTTATTTAATTGACACAAAACTATGCAAGTGTAAGGTATATATAACGTTACAAAGTAAACAGCCCTGATCATATTTTCACTTTTAGTATATTGTTACGAAACTGTAATGTCACTTCCCTGCTACGATAGTCTTAGAGTTGTAATAAGAGATTTACAGGAAATCGTATTGGGTTGAAGTCAGTGACCCGGACCTTAGAAACAAACTTGGCTATTTTTGCGAATTTGGGGACAAAATGAAGGTTCTAGAATGTTCAAGAATTATGGTCCGATCTCCGATAGGAACCGATATCTAGATTTTTTCAGAGAATTTCATGTGACGTCACTCCATGTTGGAGTAGCTATAAATACTGGGAGGCTCAAAGGAGAGGAGAATCTCGCTTTGGAATCTGCTCGAAATGCGAACTGGTCAGCTGTTAGACGATGAGCGCTATTGCTAGTGCTGTTACTATTATTACTATTGATTTGCTGTCAGCTTTTGCTGCTAATTTGAACAAGTGTCGCTTTTCTTGTTTCCTGCACTTCGTGTTTTCCGGCATATCCGTGAATAAAGCGTCATTCTCCATTATCCTCCTTGTTGGACTGCTTTCATCGTACATCCACCGGACAATTTTCGTAACAAAACCAGCAGGAGTGGTCTCCCCTAAACTTTCTCGTATACCCCTAACACATGTAGAGAAAAAAAAGCTAAAAGGGGCAGTAAAACGAACAGGAACCTCTAACGCAGTGGAGAAAAAAATAAGCGAAACGTCATACCATGATTTCCGAAGGTCGTCCAACGTGGAAGTGGAATTAGAAGTCGGCGTGATTACCAATAGGGCTGGGTGTAAGATAAAGAAAACGAAATTTGCCATTTGAACGCCCTTTTTTTAACCGATTGATACAAAAATTGGGTACAAATCTACCGTTAAGGTAAGAAGGTCACATACCAAATTTCATTTATCAAAGTAATTTTTTAAAGAAGTTATTGCGTTCAAAAGTATGCGATTATACAGACAGACAGACAATCAACCCTTTGATGGATTTGGTCCAAAGTTTGGAACAAACCTACAAACCTGATGATAAAAATGTGTACCAAATTTTATCCACCTAGCTATTTAAGTTTGTGAGTTATCGCGTTCATGTGAACACGGGCATACAGACAAACTTTCCGTGGACGGATTTTGTCCAAAATTTGAAAGAAACCTACAAATTATGTTTCAAGATCATATACAAAATTTCATCCCTGCAACTCTAATAGTTTTCGAGTTATCGTGTTCACAGACAAACACACAGACAGACATAATTCTAAAATTGTGCTTTTCGAACTCAGGGAGGTCTAAAACGTGGAGATTCGTCAAAATCGCGAGTTCGAATTTTTTGAAGATTACAATACTTTCGCTTTGTATACTTCGTATACGAGAAAGTAAAAAAAATAAGATTATAAAATCATAAAAATAAAAAATGTAAAAATATGTTAAATTAATCGCATTAAAACTATAATTAAAATGTTCTGGTTCAAAATTAAAATAAAATCGGTATAGTAAATTTTATGCGACTTTGGATCAAAGGCGCTCCTGGGCTGCAGCCCAATTACCGCATTGGATAAAACAGCCCTGGCCTATCGTACGTGCATGCACGAAGGCGGGCGAACATGGAGGAAGGCCGCGACCGCTCTCAACAAAACGCGTGCTCGGCTTTTTCCGGCAAATGTCGGTAACTTGCTTCAAGGAAAATCGGTGAATCACGACACGTGAATTGTGGCACCTCTATTGTGTAGAACATCAATCAAAAGTTTTTGTAGTGTTCAGTGCTTGTTTCTGATATCTTTGTTATTGTTGAAAGCGCGGAAACGAAACGTACTGTTCAGCAACGGATTCCGAGACTACCACTTTTGGACGATTTTACATCGGAAAGGGGTGTCAGGCAATGAGTCACATGAGGGCAGTTCCGAAGTTCTTCGTTAGATCACGCTCAGTAAAATGTAAATATTACCCTTCCATTCTTCACTTTTCCCCTATTTTGATGAAAATAACCTCGCCCGGCGCATGAGCAAAAGCGCGGGGGGTTTCCGAATCCGTTGCCAGTGGCGAATCTAGGATTCGAGTCGGGGGGGGGGGGGGGGGGGGGCATAAAATTTTTGTATCGTCGTGACGAATGTCAAACCTCAAGGCTATAGTAAACCAAAACTGTTTAACTTTATAGACTTTACTCACCTAACAATAAGAATCATAAAGAACAATACAATACTTTCGATAATTTAATAAAAATTACAATGAAATAACTAGCCAAAAAATGTCTTCGACCGCGTCAAAACTACAAATACAAGGGGAATGACTACAAAAGCAGGAAAATTTTTGAACCTGTATAGCCAGAAAGCAATGTTGAAATGTTTTTATTATTTTTTTAAAGAAAGGGAAATTAAGAACAAACAGTTGTAATTATTTTAAATAAAATCAAGAATTCTGGCTTGGGTCTGGGGGGGCTGTAGCCCGATACCCCCCCCCCCCCCCGGATTCGCCACTGTCCGTTGCTATACAATATTCGCTTGCATATCTTTCCGTGTGAGCGTTCTAAAACTGGCGCGAAAAATCATGACAATTCTTCAGTCCCGCATAGTTTTTTTATTTGACATTAAAGAAATTGCCATAATTTTTCATTTTAAACACGCTGGTTTAGAAAACGAATGAAAGTGTTATAGGGTGATGGGGCGGTTGAAATTAACCCTTGGAAGAAGGCCGCACACGTAACGCTACGAGAAGCCGGCCTTTAGAACCGAGCTAGCTTGTCACTCGAACAATACAGGGTTAGCCTAAATGATTCATCAGGTTTCAAACAACTTTGTATTGAAGGTATACGACCCACAAAGATGGGTAATACTTACACTCCCGAAGTTTAAAAGCCCGCCTCGTGACTTTCATGCTCGCTAGATGGCAGGCCTTTAATACCCGCGACGGCCCAGCCTACTGTAAGGCAAAGAAGGCCGCCGGGGAAACAAAGAAACCCCCAAGGCACTTCGGGGAACGACGAGCCCCAGCCCCCGGACCAGCATTCATTGAGTCAAAGAGAAAAGCTTACAAATATTGCCCATAGTGCCAGTAAAATATAAAAAGGGTGCTGGACACAAAGAATAAAAAGGGTGCCGGACACACAAACTGAGTAAACGTAGTTACAAAAATAAAACGCCAATACATACTATGCTCAAACAGGAGCAGAAATGAAATACAAAAGGTGCCGGACACAACACATAAAGTCGTAACACAATTGATAAAAAGGTACAAGAGATAAAGTCTCTATATCAAGTCGTAACAAACACAAGTCACAAAATAAGTAAGCAATGGCAAAGGAACCAACTCATCGGTCGCCACGAAAATATACAATTAAAATGTTACAACAGATCAGCATAAAAATCTTGCAATACAAACAATTAATAACTAAAATTATGATAAAACATCAATTACCATATCTAAAAAGCAAATATAAAAGACACATAAAAGACACACACACATCACACCAATCACAGCAGACACATTCACACACCAAATCGTATAAAAAGTTAAAAGAGAATTCCAAATAGGTCATTTAAAAAGATCTAAACCCAAACCGGGAAACATCAGAGTGAGATCGACAACATCCGACTCGTTAAAAAGAGAACAGATAAAACAGTTAAAAAGATTAAAAAGTAAATTAAGAAGCACAATCCCAAATACAGGCTCGAAGGAGATCTCAAACATCCCAAATACCTACAACCAACCCCTGGAGAGAACGGAGGAACGAAACTAACCTCGTATAAGTTAACAAACTTCGACACAAAAACCGACTAGGGATACTAAAAAGGATTTAAATAGGTCTCTATTAAAATATTTTATGAGTTAAAAGTAAGATCACGAAGTCAAACAAAATCAGAGAAGTTTAAAAAGTTTAAAAGGTTTGCAGAGTGATCATGGGATGAGAGAGCAGTAGAAAATATATAAAAACCATTAAGTATACCTTTAAATAATATTGTAATAAAATATTCAACAACAATACATAATGGAAAATAGTTAAGAATGAAACAACGATTAAAAAGATCCAACATAAAAATCTTATCAGTAATAAAAACTGCTCTCCACATCCTATAATCAATTCTATCCAGGCCCGGGGCCTTCCCACTTTTCAAGTTACCAAAAGTAATTTCAAGATCTTCAATAGTGAGGGAGCTAATCGGGCCGACAACGGGATTAAAAACAAAGTTGTCATCTGGAGATTTGCCCGGGAAGAAAAAGTCCATGATATGGGTGATCCTGTCCACAATAGAATTGTTCGGGTCATTATTGGGGCTGACCCCAATAGAATTTTCACCAGTGCCCTTGTTAAAAACGAGTTTGAACAGGAACCCATATCGATCGTTATAATTGACACAGAAATCCTCCCAGGCCTTCCTTTTAGTTTTCAATAAAAGTTTTTTTAAAAACGGCCCGCTCCCTCCTATAGGCATTACCCGAGCTCTGGATTAAGTCAACATTCCAGTTTTCGGCTTTGTGTTTACGATAGATCTTAAAAAGCTTATTGACTTTATTTCTAGTTAAACGGAGGTCTTCATTCCAGAAACTGAACTTTTTCGCAAGTTTTTTTAGGCTTTTTCTTTAAAGTCTTAAAGGCACCCTTCTGCACCATTGAGGTCAATTCATTAAATAAACCATTCAAATATACAGTATTATTTGCAAGCTTAAGTTTTTCCCTCAATGGGCCAAGGTGCCTTTTAATATACTTCATAAATTTGTTTTGGCCATATTTAGATTTAAAATAAAAATCAGTTTCTGGAATATTATCAATTTCTATATTAAAATAAATGTATTTATGGTCGCTATGGGTCTCAGTGTCAAGGACCCCCCGATTTTTAACATAATTTGCAATAGAAGAGCTGATGTGAGATCGGGGAACCCCACGTGAATAGTGTATTGAAATGTAGGGCCATATTCAGATATGTTGCAAACGTGCAGGTTGCTGGAGGCTATGAACTCCATAAATTTTCTACCTCTATAATTGTCGGAGTCATAGCCCCAGCTACTCGATTTACAGTTAAAATCACCAATCAACAAATTAAAACTATTAAGAAAGTTAAAACCACCCCATTCATTTAATAAATCTTCAATATCATCGTGGGGTGGAAAATAGCAATTAAAAATGTTTAAAAGAAAGTTATTAAAATGAGATGGCAGGCCTGTAGCGGCACTGTACAAGATGGCGGCAATGCAAGAGAAGAGTTTTTGTGTGTTGAAATATGCGAAGTGTTCTTCGGTTACAAGCGTGCAGCGTGCATTCCTATGCAAATACAGAAAGGCTGTATTTGCGTTATTTGCGCTCATTTGTAGTATGTACCAGAAACTTGGTGAGTGTATGTATCTTTTCATGTCAGATCAGAAACTTGGTGAGTGTATG
>BGPR01004093.1:15901-58321 GCA_013235015.1 Araneus ventricosus
CAGAAACTTGGTGAGTGTATGTATCTTTTCATGTCAGATCAGAAACTTGGTGAGTGTATGTATCTTTTCATGTCAGTCTTTGTACGTCGTATACTTGTAAATAAACAGTCCTCTGAAACCCGATGAATCATTTAGGCTAACCCTGTATAATGATGCAAAATGAACGGAAAGTGATTCATTCATTTTTATGCCGCATTTGCGTTTCTGTTCGATTGAAGATATTTGTGCGTTTGCATTTTTTGGTATTAGAAATATTTAAAATAAAAAATAGTACGTGATAGGATAAAACTGAAGTACATTTTTAAATTCAAAAGGACAGAAAAATGAGTCAATATCAAAAAAAGAAAAATCAGCGTTAAACCGTGTTATCGAATATTCAATTTTTCAATAGTTATTTTATGTTTTAAAGGTTGATGAGGAAGGATTTACAAAGTTTTAATGGTCCTATAAGTACCTTAGCGTATTTTATTTTATTACTTTCATTTACGGTTATACTAACCCTGTGGCGAATCCAGGATTTGGGTCTGGCAGGGTCTGAGGTCAAAAATTTTGTATCGTCGTGACGAATGTCAAACCTCGTGGCTTATTCAAACCAAAACACTTTAACTTTACAGACTTTACTCACCTGACAATAAGAATCATAAAGAACAGTACAATACTTTCGATAATTTAATAAAAAATACAATGAAATAACTAGCCAAAAAAATGTTTTCGACCGCGTCAACGCTACAAGTACAAGTGGAATGACTACAAAAGTAGGAAAATTTTTGAGCCTGTATAGCCAGAAAGCAATGTTGAAATGTTTTTATTATTTTTTTAAAGAAAGGGAAATTAAGAACAAACAGTTGTACTGATTTTAAATAAAATCAAGCATTCTGCTTTAGCTCTGGGAGGGACTGCAGCCGCATAGCCCCCCCCCCTGGATTCGCCTCTGTACTAACCAGCTTCTTCCCCAGGAATACCGATCGTGTTTAATTTCAATTTAATTATGCATGACTTGATATTCATGGTTCTCTGAGTAAAGTATATAAGTTATGCAGCCTTTTAATATTTGAACGGCAGTATCTACAGTTTTAAAAGTGGACACATAGGCTCGTGAATTTGCATTTTACAATAAGACCCCTCGCAGTTCCCTCAGAGGAGAAATACTGAACTCCTTATCTCCCATCTCGAAAACCATTGGATATGCGGGGGAAAAGGCAATTATAAAGTTGTTCAGCGTCGTCGATTTAGTAGGAAATTCCATTCCATGGGCATGAATCAGTGGCGAATCCAGGCTTTGGGTCGGGTGGGGGGCGGGGCTGAGGTCATAAAAATTTTGTATCGCCGTGATGAATGAACCTCATGTTTTATGTAAACCAAAACATTTTAACTTTACAGTCTTTACTCACCTGACAATAAAAATCATAAAAAACAATACAATACTTTCGATAATTTAATAAAATATACAATGAAATAACTAGCCAAAAAATGTCTTCGACCGCGTCAACGCTACAAGTGGAATGACTAGAAAAGAAGGAAGATTTTCGAGCCTGTCAAGCCAGAAAGCAATATTATCACGTTTTTATTATTTTTTTAACTAAGAGAAATTAAGAACAAATAGTTACAGTGATTTTAAACAAAATCAAGAATTCTGACTTAGCTCTGAGGGGGGGGGGGAGGCAGGCCGATAGCCAACCCCCTGGATTCACCACTGGCATGAATATAATAGTCTACGCTGAAAGTGCAAATGTCGGTTGGTGAGATCTGCGTTTATTGTTTTGAAGGAACGGCCGATTTGAATACTGCATACATCTTTGCAACAAAATAAACTCTAGTATCGACTGGAATCACACATATTTATTTAAATTCGCACTTTCCGTTACCGGTTTAAGGTATTCATGCTCATGGAGAGTTATTTCCATCTAAATTGACATTTACCCCCATATATCCAAGTTTCCACGATAGGGTCGCTATGATAAACATTTTGCCACTAGGAGCACTGAGAGCTGTCTCACTGTGTAGTGCAAGTTCACTTTCCTTTGAGTAGGCATTACTGTTATTTCCACTCCACGCCGTTCCATTTTTAAAGCATCCATTTAAGAACGTCATTCACGACCGCTCCATGCAACGCAAATCCAGTTACTCCGATCCCCAATTTCCTCCGTGATGCACGCACCCCAAGTTCCACACACACATACACAGCAACTCCCGCTGGTATTGATTTATGGCCCGGCAGTCCAAATGGAGCGGTGGATATCAGGAACAATTGGATATTCAACCTTCCATTCCAATTCTCATTGGTCCGCACAGGTGCGGAGTGGTCGTGAATTCCCAGCAACCTTCCCCGACATCGACCTTTAGGGCTCTGCCGTGGTCATTCACTTTCGGCCACTTACGCCATATGCCTATCCTCCTATATCCCTATTCCTTTACAAAGGCCCAGTACACACATGCGATTTGTATCGCACAAGTCATTGGCGACACAAGCTTCCGAAGCAGCAGTTAGCGGCTTGAAGTACATTAATAGCAGTTGGGTAGTGCACACCTACTTACTGTTCTCTTTCCATTTCTCTCCGTTTCGAGGGAGAAGTGCTAAACAAATGTGTCAGACAAATCATTAACGACACTCTTGCACCGAGGGCAGCATGTGTGTACTACCCAACTGCTATCAATGTACTTCAAGATTCTCCAGTGAGTGAGTGAGTTATTGTTTTATGGCACAAGGGTCCAGATGGGCCATGCTGCGCCAAACAATCAAGATTCTCCAGAATTCTGCCGCTAACTTGTCCAACACAAATCGGACATGTGGAGGAGGAAGAAAGCTCTTTTTTTTCTGACCAGCTGTCGGTTATACGCTCACCACCCTGTTTAAATGCACGAAACTAAAAATTTCCAAACTTAATAAAAAGAGTTCCAATAATCAGCCAACTTGCTGCTAAATTTTTTTAAAAACTAGCAGAACCCTCACGGCGTTCCTCGCGACATCCTGAATTTCAACAATTTTTTTAAAAAAGCTTACAATTTTCAGCTTCAGGTTTAAATTTTGAAGCCGCATTGTGTAAATAGCTCCTTGAGGTCATATTTCACTTTTTTAAAAATTTCAGCGAAAGTGCACGCATGATGAATAAGTCTTCTGAAACTAAAGATATCAGCCTTTACATTGACTATCAAAAAGTATAAAAACAAACGAATTAAAACCATGCAGGTGCAACGACAGACGGTACGATCGTACTTCAAAATCTTTCTGAAAGCAAAGGGATTATGATGACACGTGGTTTCGACGAAATGCATGCTGGGGATAGAACACCGCGACCTTGGTTACGAAGAATCAAGGAGGCAAAAAATGGAGGAGAAATATTTTAACACTTCAGAAAAAAAATTATTAATATTCAACCATAAAAGACATTTTAACCGTTCTTGTTTTAAATCAGGGGGGAATATTCCATTCATTACCTCAAAAAAAATAAAAGATATAACGTTATTAGAACGGGGGATGCATTGAATTTAAATACGAAAGCAAAATTTTGTCAGCAAAACTGGCTATTTTTTTAAAATTTCTCAAAATTCAGTAAATTACGTTTGAAGCTCAAAACAAATTTCCATTAGAAAGAAAATTGTTTGTTCTATCCAATGGGGCATCTATTGTTTTTCAACTATCATTAGAAAGCCGTAAACGAGCCGAAACTGACCCAAAACAACACAAAACATTAAATAAAAATTTTCTAGATTAAATTTTAAAATTCCGGCTTCGAGGTGCATTCAGTCACCATTACGACTACCTGTGTGCCAAATTTCATGGCTGTAAGTGCTATAGATTTGTCTGGACATCGCGGACACACAAACATTGCCTTTTATAAGTATAGATAATCTTATCAAGAGAAATAGTTATGAAGCAGCTAGGTTCATTGGTCCTGAAGGGTCTAACTTCCTGTTGAACTACAAGGATTGAGAGAAAGTCAAGGGTCAAATATAGTGACAAATAATTCAGAAATTTTGCGACAAAAAGATTTTAAAACCTAATCCGAAGCCATGAATTCAAACAATTCTGCAGCTTCTTGTAAATATCCAAACAGAACATACATTTCCATTCAGAATTCATTGGTTGCATGCTTTCATCGACTGTATTGCATTGAAAATGGATTCCACAGAATACAAATGGGCAGATTTTAGTTTAAAATAGAATGGCCTATGTTGTAATCCTACATTATTAAGGGCCGCAGTGGCCTAGGGGTAAGATTTCAGAACTAGAGGGTTCCAGGTTGGAAACCCGATTCCAAAGATCTGTATATGTGGGCCTACTGCATGTTCAATCATATATAAGGGGGTCAAACGTCCTCCCACTGGTGTGGTGCAGAAGTTTGAAGAGAGGGTGCCAGCTCGGGTATCATCCAATGGTGGTTCAAAATTACAAGGTTTGTCCCAAAATAATTAGTATTGCTTCAAAATCAGAACATTAATACAAATAAACATTATTGGCCCCCTCAATTCCTACTGGCTACCTCAACGTGGCGGGGGGGTGACACTGGGCGGTATGGGTGAAGTACATCAGGAGATTTTCTCCTAGCAGGGCCACCCTAGGTGTGAAGGTCAGACCAATATGCCCAGCTAAAGACAGTAGGCATAGCAGCCAAGTCAGACTTCTACCCTTTGGGTGCTCCTTAAAAAGAAGCTGCACAACCACCCTCATCCATGAGCTTTATGGGCTCATGGATGGTGTCTAGCTGCCGCTAGACAGAGAGGGATTAGTAACAACATCATTATTGGAGCTCAGTCGGTATACAGTCACAGTTTGTATAAGTTTTAAAACTACTTTGAATTACAAAAAGGAACAAGGATATTGGACGAAGGTAAAAAAAAAGAACAAAATACAGAAAATGTTAAAGAAACCGCAAAAGAAAACACACTCAAGTTATAGGTTTATATAAGAAGAGGCAAGTTTTTTTTCACTCTGTAAAGTTTCTGTCCATCGAAAAGCAGTGAAAGAAAACACGACGAATTTCTAAAGATTAAAGATTATCGAAATATTTTTCCAAATCTTACTCTTTAAATTACATACAACTTGCACAATATGATTGCTTAACAATGCATGTCTGCTATTAAAAAAAGGCATACTGCAAACTCTTGAAACAAAAGAAAAAGACGACAGTGCACAGCAAGATGCACATCATTTGCCAAATTGCTTGGGATAGCATCTCATTCATGGTGACCGTAAACAAAGCCTGCAATGAAGATGGAATTATGAAGTGGCGATTATAACCGAAACGGAACCAAGCTTTCTTCAAGTGTTTTCGATGTATTTTGAAAGAAAAGGAGATTGAAAGAAAACAGCTTGAAATACATTCACTACATATAACTATTGTCTCCATCCACCTACTGAATAAATTAAAGAGTGCAAGGCTTATTACTATGTTGACATTGCATACAAATTGCCTGTATCGCCTGTTCTAATACGTGAAGGACTGGCATATATGCATCCCATGTATGCTCAAACAGGTCTCTACATTCACCAGACTTGAATCCATGGGACTTCTTTCAGATACATTGAAGCTGGTACATGAGACACTGTGAGCAAGATTGCAGTCTTAAACATATGAATCTCTATAACTGCAGGCAATATTACAGGACCACGGAGTTTTTAAAGGGAGCAACAATCCTGCAACAAAATCTACCATCTAAAAATTTTTTGTATAGTGATAATGAGTTTGTGCCACTCATCTTTTATTTTGCTCTGTCTCTTTTTCACACTCTCTAACAGGAGATTAAATAGGGCTAAAAGCATTTTCTCTTTCTATTCGTATAAATTTCTTACCACCGTAGGTTCTATGGATAACACTATTAATCTTGCTATGTGCTATTCCATTTTCCTTTTATTATTTTGTTTCTTTGTTATAGCAAGTTGCAGTAGTGGAAATTTTGATGCAAATACACTAAGCAACAATTATATTTCTCACCAAATGTGTTTTATATACAGGGTGTTCACACTTATCATGGTCCACTAGATAATTTCTAAACCGTTAGAGACAGAAATCTAGTTCCAATTGGAAAAATGCTTCAAACGAAGGGAAGAATTATACTTTACGAGTCAATAAATATATTTCTGAAAAAGTCAGGAATTCTAATTTTTTAAACGGTCCCCTGTTCCTATTAATCATATTTAGTAAAATATTTTTCACATATTAACATTTTAAACAAGAAAAGTTCCACTCTTCAGCAACTAAAACTGACTGGGTTATTGAGTTTTGAATATCGCTGACTCAGACCACTTTACACCATTTCAATAGTTGCCTCGAAGACAATACACCAATCAATGTGCAAAACTCGCTCGACGAGGCCGTTGATTGATTTAAAAACATGAAATTCAAAGCTCCATAACTCAGTCAGTTTTAATTGCAGAGAAGTGGAACTTTTATTGTTTAAAATGTTAATGTGTTTAGAGAATATTTTGCTAAATATGACTGATAAGATCGGAGGGCCATATAAAAAATTAGAATTTGTAACTTTTTCAGAAATATATTTATAGACTCAAAAAACATATAATTCTTCCCTTCATTTAAAGCATTTTTCCAATTGGAACTATATGTCTATCTCCAATGGTTTAGAAATTAGCTATTGGACCACAATAAGTGTGGACACCTTGTACAGTATATTGCATATATATTGTATTTGAGCATGAACTGGAGATTACTTATACTTTACTGAATGATAAGCCAAGAACATGTTGAAAATTTATAATTGAAGCAGTAATTTATCCACATTAGGAAAAAAAAAAAGTTTTATTGATAAAATATATAGTGGTCCAGTAAATAAGACAATCACAAAGGAACAATCCTTCAAACTACCACAAAGAAAACACAAGCTAAAGCTTCATGAAATTAAACTAAAGCTTATAAAATTAAAATTTATAAGAACATTTAATATAAACAAACATATAATAAAAGGAACGGGAATGTTTTTCAAACATTAAAAAATGCATCACAAAACTAGAATTAACCTCTTCACCCTTTGGCAGCAAATAACAAAGCATTAACGGTTAAGGCCCCTTAAGTATACTCATATTGTCTCTAATTTCTAAGAAATATTCAAAAACATCCATTTTCTAAAATCTAATCATAACTCAGTACTTCATATATTTACATAAATTTCAATCGATTTCATTTTGAAATTGATATTTCATAATAAAAGTGTACAAATCCATCGAATTCTTTAGAACATTTAGAAAATAGCAATTTTACTGCTTCGGTGTTTGAGAACGCTAATCATAACCATATAAAGAGTGTTTTCATTATTTTTTAAATCAATAAAAATTATATTAATATGAACTGTTTTGGGTATATAATAAAAAACAGTATATTTATTAAAATATTTGCATATAAGATACAATTTTAGTCTTTCTTATTGTTTTTAATAATTTTGTCTACTAAAGAAAAATCAGGACCTTAAAAGACAAGGTGTTCAGCAAGGGTGCACAAAAACCACTCTCGCAGCTTTTCTTAAAATGTGTAGAGTTGGCCCAAAGAGGTTAGACTAAATTTTTTTAAAATTTTCCAAACAAAAGCATTTTGTTTAGATATAAAATATTTAGTAGGAAAACATTTTGATAAACTAACCGAGAAAAAGATGAAACATTTGTAAAGACCAAGTGACTTACATTTTAGAATATTTCACACATTTTTCATAAAAATATATATAATAAACACAAATATACAAATATGTGAGCAGAAAAGTGGAAAAACTGTGACCAACTGCATTTAAAAGATAAAACTGAAAACATTTATTCAAAATATTTATTGAGAGAATGATAAAAATACAACAGAACAAAGAAAGGAGAAAAAAATTCCATAATTCATAAATATTAAGTTGGCTATTAAGACATACATATGATATCCATCAATAAATTTCAAATGGCTCACATGAAATCAGTTTTACAATGGAAAATATTTTCTACATTCATTGGAAGAATGCTTACAATGGCAAGCCAAACATTGGAAAAATAATTTGAAGATTTATTGGTTTTTATCCCGATGAAAGAAAAGGTGGATTCCTCTGGAACTTTCAGGAAGAAATAGAAACTAGCATATAAAATTTGTATTTTACAACCATGCCCCGTTTGCACACAGATTTCAATTTTCCTCGATATTGCTAAAGAACCCTATTGACCAATAGGACCGCAAATGCATTTATGGACACAAATTTTGCAGAGAAAAAAAAAGTCCGTTCAATCCTCTCCAACAATCCTGCTGGTATGACACACGGGAGAGTTCCTACAGTATCCAGAAGTACAAAAACACTACAAAGACTACGGTGGCAGCAGCTGCAAGCTTTGTGTAAGCAGAGCTCATGTTAAGAAAGTGGGCATCCTTCTTGTATTTCTCAGAGAGTAAGGAAAGGTTGCTGGCTTTGGAATCTAATTCTGGGGGGGAAAAAGGAATACGTCAATTAAAAATTCAACAAAATAAAAAAAAATTATATACAGTGAAACCTCTCTGAGCGGCCACCCCTCCGTTCCGAGAAAAATTGGCCGCTCAGAGGGGGTGGCCGCTCTGAAGGGTTTTCGTTACAATTACAAGATAATTGCTATAATACATAATATAAACAAGTCTGACACATATTTCTTATTTAAAATGAAGTTTGAGACTTAACTAAAGAGAAAATAGTACTTTATTTAATAATTTTTTACATTTTTTGAAAAAAGGATACATTTTGTGCTTTTTTACCCTTCTAAACATACATTACATAACCACACCATTTTTACACCACAAAATTACATAACCACACCACCAAAAAAACCATTTTTTCAAGATCGTTTTTCAGTTTAAGAAGTAAATCTCTAGCCGATGCGTTTGTTAAATGGGATGGGCGAACCCACCAGGCGGCCGTTCAGAGGGGTTGGGTGGCCGTTGCTAGGGGTTATTTTAACATTAGGTCTATGGGCCGAAAAATCCGTGCCACGAAAAATTGGCCGTTAAGAGGGGTGGCCGCTATGTAGGGGTGGCCGTTCGAAGAGGTTTCACTGTATTATAAAAATGCAAAAAAATCTTTAAAATATTGTTAAAAGAATGATTTCACCCCAAAATCTCATAAAGGAATATCTAAACACATAGGGAATCTGATATTTGATAACTATGCTTATTGCCAACTTCAGATGTGTTTCAATTAAGACACTTTTTAAACTGATCAATATAGTATGCTTGTAATACAGGGTTCATACTGTATATATGATAGTAAAATTCAAGAGTTTCTAAGGATTTTTTCAGGAGTACAGTACAGAAAATTCAAGAGGTAACATGAAAAAAGATCAATTGTAGGGGGATATGGACAATTAAGTATTATAATAGTGTGAACAATTTTTATAAAATCGGCAAAAGAGTATACTAAATATCAATTCTCCCATCTTTCCCGATTGCGGTGACTCGGAACATGCGCGGTAGACTCTTTCAGCCAAGGTCAGAAGTAAGAATTCCGTATTCCAGCGACTTTCTATCAATAAGGAAAAATGGAAACGTCATATTTTTATGTTTTATCAAAATTTTATCTTTTGCTCTTCGATTGTAATTTTTCAGGAGACAAAAAGAAATATCAGGATAAAAAAACACAATTTTCAGGAGTTTTCTGGGCCCTTAGAAAGAAAAAGCAAAATTCAGGAGTTTTTCAGGAATTTCAGGAGGAGTACGAACCCTGGTAATATGTCTTGACCTCACTATTCCTACTATGTAAATAACAGGTTACTTTAGCCTCTGGGCAGTCAATTATTTTTATGAAATTACTTAAAGACTAGAAAAATTTAACTTCCGTGATGGATAAAACACGCATTTTGATAGGTTAATGGATTTTAGAAGTCATATTTTACTCATGGAATTTAAAATAAATATACAATATTTATTGTCAGTTTTAAGTTAAATTTAAAAAACAGAAAAGGCTGCTTGAATCTCTTGGAGGGTTCTGATAGTTTGCACCAGTGAATCAACTTATTCTTCTACAAAGAGAATAAGTCAGAGATGGGCAACGTGACTCTAAAAATCTACCTATGGCATTACAATTCCTTCAAATAAAAATGGAATTTTATTGGTAAGTATTCACATATGTACATCTTTTATCTCTTAATATCGATATAATATAAATGTAACAGCAATATGAAAATGTTACATTTGCATATAATTAAACTTCCTGTAACTTGTAATGACACTACTCAACTCTGGAGTACAATATAACATGAAACTTTATGAATAGTGTACATTACAGAACTCTACCTTTCTAAACTTTAATTTCCTTATCTGATAATAGAAAATTAAAGTCCGTTATGAAGACAGTTTAAATTTCGGCCATTAATAATCAAATTAAAAAAACATGAATTATTTTTTGTTATTCTTTTTTAAAAAGAGTAGTTTTCTCAGAATTTTTACATTCTTCATTCTCTTATTTTTATGAACTGTTGATTTCTGAATGCTTCATTACATTAGAAATGTAAATGTTGCAAATCTTCTTTCTGGTACTAGTTTAAAATCCTATATGCATTATTTTGAAGTCAGCGCAGCCTCCAAGAAGACTTACTTATTTCATGTTTGTAAAGACAGGAGTTTGTAATCAATTTTTCACTCACTTCCTGAAGTAGAAAGTTTTGAATTCGTGTGTTCTTGACAACAATACACTATTTTAATATTTTCAGAATTTAATTGGTCAATCAATTTAAATAAAATTTGATTCCATCAGTGTGGTACCATCTGGATGTGAATTTGAGGAAAAACTGACTTCACAAATCCTTAATATTTATAATACTGTACAATAAATAAAAATCTAAAAAATAGAAGACAATTAAATTTTAAAAAATCTATTATACTAATCAAAGTGTTTTTAAAAAAATGTTTTCTTTCAACTTATTATTTTTTATGCTTATATCAGAGCCAAGCTGTACGTCCAAAGAGGGTTTTTTTCTTTTTCTTTTTTCCTTAAAACTCTGCACTTTTTCCAAACTCTTTAAAGCAATATCTTAACCTACATGCTTTCCATTTAACCTCTGCTTCCACACAAATGAAAATATATTATGCAACTTCTCAAATGAAATTTACATTGCATTTTGGATCTTCTACACTAAAATATTGATTTCCCAAGTTACTACTGTGAACTTATACCTCACCATCCACTATTCAAAGCAAGATATACAGATTTGTTGAGTAAATAATTGATGCCAGAAGAGAAATTATTGGAATTTACTGTCATTGCAAAAATAATAGGAAAAAGAATAATAAATGCAATTTGCTCCTATGTCTAGATATATCTATTAAAACTGTTTTTCTCCAAATTTTGAGTACTAAAAAGCAACAAATAATAATAGCAAATCCAAAATAATCAATAAAATATGAATAATAATAAAGCACCTAATTATGATCTTTTAATCTCTGAACTGCCCTGGCTATATATATATATATATCATCGTCATTCAGGCAGAAGTCACCATCCACTATAATTTTGAGATGTGGTCGGTTTAAACTGAATTAATTTTGAGTTATGATAAATAGTAAAAGTTATTTGACAGACTTCTATCTCCTACGGCCAAATAACAGGTTTCTCCGATGGAATAATTAATTGCAAATTCTAATTGACTGCAGTAGTCCGACAAAAGGTTTTTCTGGACTTGGTGACTTCTGCCTGACCGATGAGGATATGCTCTGCAGAATTACATACTTACTTCCAAACGCATATATATACGTCGTTACAAAACAAATTCCTCTGTAATTTGTTACTAGCCATATAACTATGCTTTACCATAGCTTTGGAATGCAATAAACTGTCCTTGAACAGAGGTTTGCTTAAGACATGCCCAAATCTCAGAATAGGGGAGAGGAGAATTAACGGTAAGGGCGACACTATACAAGTGGATCATGTAGGATTCATGATTTCAAGTGCAAGATTTCATTGGTAGTTAAGGGGTTAAATTTTAATTAGGTGAACATAAGAATATTGAAAACTTTCAATAATCATGATGCAAGAAAAGATTGGACAAATTTCATACGAATTAACTGTACTTAAGTTTATTTTGTGGAAATTCCAATAACTGAATGCACTGATCGCATTTCAATAATGTATTGGAAAGTTATTTTTATAATAAATTTAATTCAGGCAAATGCTTTCAAATACAGCATTTTCTGTTTAACCAATATAAAAATTTATACGAGTTAGCAAGCACAGATTGGATGTAAAAGACATCTCACAAGTTCATAGACAATAAAAATAAAAAAATATATATGAAAATACTCAATGAAATAGTCAGCCATTACTTTAAAATGCACAATAGCTTCAAAAAATCCAAGCTATTCAGAATTTAATGTATGATAATATGGCTTATAAGTTTGAATATCATAGTAATAACATATCTTAATCAGTTTACTAGCTGCATGGCCCGGCGTTACACGGGCTATCTCGAATAATGCGTCATTCCCCGGCCGAGAGAAGACGTGAGGTCATGGGACACAA
The DNA here is from genome assembly GCA_013235015.1 of Araneus ventricosus. Classification (NCBI taxonomy): domain Eukaryota; kingdom Metazoa; phylum Arthropoda; class Arachnida; order Araneae; family Araneidae; genus Araneus; species Araneus ventricosus. The sequence continues at coordinate 28,352 of BGPR01004093.1, forward strand.
ACGCTTAGATAAACCAGCGTTAATGGTGATACATATTTTTTCATATTCCCTCGTCTGGTTTATAAACACATGAAGCAAAATGCACTACATGCATAAAATCTCAAGGAAAACGAACATATTTAGTAAAACGCCCAATTTGAGCGATTTAATTTTCCCTGTTTCTTTGTATCAATTACCAAAACCCGCAAACAACGTCATCCATGTTGCATTGTTGAGGGATCCATATTCTATTGTTGAAGTTTTCAACAATGAAACAGAACAGAAAATTAAATATTTGTTTATACAATGAAAACGGTTTGAATTGCGCTGCAACAATGAAAAGTATTGTTGTAAATTACTTTTTAATTAATATCTTTTTTACTAATTAAAATGTCGGAATTTAAATGGTCAAAATGGATTCCTTGGATTATTCTCCATCTTTTGGTACTTTCGGCGCGGTTCTCCGTTCAGCGGTTCGTGAGAAGATAGAAGGACATACATACATTTGTTTACCTTCAAATTTTTATAGGATAGATATAATATAGTAATAAGTTTTATACCTTTCGTGTCTAAACACGTGTTAAACACATTAAATTTCAAGTAACATTCTCGCATAATTATTTTTAAACTGTGATACGGCTTCATGAATTTTTAAAGTGAATGAACACCTGCTTCACGAAAACTGAGCAGCATCAATATTTTAACCTCATATTTTCTAAACATGCTTATGAAATAAAAGAAATCCATCAGCAAATAAACAGTAACTGCGAAGTTATCTAATAGCACCCTTATACTTAAATATCTTCAGCAAATCACAAAAGAAATGAATTACATACCAGAGAGGGCAGCACCTCTTTGTAAAACTTCATCAATATTCTGAACCATAATTCTCTGGACATCTTGCAGCTCAGTATTCAGATGGGTGATGTTACGTCGAGCACGATTATCCGAGTAGGACTTTTTGGCTTTCTGCATATACGTATCTGAAAATGATAAATCATACTTGAATTTCAACACATTATTAATTATATAGGAAAATTATACAGAACAAGCAAGGAAAATGTGATTTTAATTGACACATTCGATACTGATATTAATTTCAGTTGGTATCTACAAGTTGGAACACATGCGATTTCATCGCCAATATGGTTACCTGAGGAATCAAGCGGATTAATTCCATTGGCAACCCATCGGCTAGATCGCTTACGTCATGGCAAGCGTTTCGCGTGATTTGAGTTGTTTACATACTACGGGTATTTTTTAAATAACTTAAAATATTTATTATATATTTAATTAAATAATAAAATATATTTTAATTAGGATGATTTCAATTAGTGAAAAAATTACAAATAGAACTTGGGTTTACTAAGTGATTATATATTTTTCCGATCATATACGTAATTGAGAGATTTTTTCTTTGCGTTATAATAAAAATCGTTTGCATGAAATTTTTGAAGTTGCTTGGTCATATTTTGGAATTCATCGTTTGGAATGCTGTCTTCACCTGCGCGATGGTTTCCTTCATGCGCCGCATTGTTCATTTCTTTTTCATATATTAAGAGCATTTCCTCCCAAGTGCAAATATTAGAACTGAGTAAGTCTTAATTTTTTACTATTACTTGTTTTGAACACTACTAAGGGCAAATGTTCTGCTGCTTTATTAGAGTAATTAAAAGAAGCTGATTCCATACATTCACTAAGATAGCGAAGCTACTAGGATCCCACTTTGCTGAAAGCAAAGCCGCTGATGTTTTTTTTTAAGTTAAAAAAATTTGCCCAGTGCCCACTTCAAATGCTGCGGGCATCGTGAGCGCAATTTTTCCTGCTTCATTAGAATAATTAAAAGTAACATATTCCGTACATTCAATGAGCTAGGAAAGCTAGTAGTTCTGTCAAAATTCTACGTTTAAAACGGGAGATAGTGCAACGACAAACCACAAACGTATTGGGTTCAAAATGAGTCAACATGAACCGATTAACCTTTAACTGTCACCGATGCACGTTTGTTTATCTTTAGCTTGGCGCACTGGCGCGGTTTTAACTACGCTGTGTTCCAACTTATAGCTTTCAACCTTAATTTCTACCTAATAAAAGACTGAATTTTAAATAATAAAGTATTCAGTTCTTTGAATAATTGAAAGCCAAAACTAATTCAATTTTGCTTCATTAAAAAAATATATAGTACACTTGTTTTCAGCTCGCATTCAGTTAAAAAACCCAATAAAATATTGTGATGAAAAAATCTCTACAAAAGTAATTTACATAAAAATATATAGACCAAAGCAATGCTTAAAACTAAATTATGACCTTCCCAGAAATCATTTCTTCCTACAGATTTGATTAATCCAAAGTTATTAAAATAATATATAAATGGTTAAATAACAATTTGATATCATAAAAATTACAAAGGCATAGGCACATGGGAACGAAAAATCTCGCATTTACATCTTAGAACTTACATTATAATTGATGGTAAAATATTACTAATACAGTGACAGAAAGAAATGCACAAAATATTACATTTGCACTGAAAAATTTCAAAGAAATTAAGAGAACACTGAAATAAAAAATTTTATCAAAAATACACATGAGGTACAATAAGTAAAAATTTAACATTAACTTATAAAAATTTAAATAATAAGATACATTTTCCACAATATTTGAGACATATTTTAGAAGTTTTCCATGCATAATAAAATATTTCGAATAAATATAAAGCATTCCAAAACAAATATTTACTAACCAAATTCAATACAACTGTAAGGCCTCATAGCTGTTGGCACCATCTTTCCATAATGTGTACTAAATTCATTTTTTAAGTCTTCAAGATAGGCAAAAGCTAATCGCTTGGAAAAAGATTTTTCACACAAAGCCAAGTAGCAAACATTTTCATGGATTAAATAGCTGAAAAATAGCAGAATGTTCATTGAATGAGACAATTATATAATATTAAGAGTTATAGAACTATTTATAATAAACAAAACAACAGGTTGTCGTTTATATGAAAATTAAATTCACTATCACAATTTAAATATTACAGCAATTAAAAAAATGAGAACCAACCACTAATAATGAAGAAACAAAAATTCTGAAACTGATAAATAACATCTATTACCAAATAAGAGAGAAAACAGTTAACCTAATATTAGTTTAACTACGATAATTGTCACTAATTTACGATATTAAATTTAAAACTAAATAGTAACATATGATACGATGTATAGCATGATAACACATAATATGAATAAAATAAACTCAGTTTCTTCTTTTACAGCAAAAAAATATATATTATCTTAAAAATTTAAAGTAGACTAAATACTTACTGAAAATAATAAGGTCCCGTCTCTATACTACACATAGGCATCGACTGTGAATTTAATTTGCGGAGGATTGATTTTGCTTGGCTGTGATATTCATAAGTGGTTCGACCAGTCTGCAAACGAAAAAAAAAAGGTTTCATTTAAATAAAAATCCAAAATATTCATGTAGATCTCCTAACATCTAAAATAAAATTGATATAAACCAAAACTTTCTTGTATACTTCCCCAAAAGGTGTCATTTCCCCTCCTCCCACATGCATAAAAAATTCCAAGCTACTGTAACCCAGAATGCTATGACTATCCACTAGTTTCCATCAGCGCGCGCCAATGTCATGAGTGTCGCTAAGCGCTCAGCAAGACTAAAAATGACCTTGAGGCATAGCAAGAAAATTTAATATGCAATTTTAATGCCTTTTTTTAACCGACTGAAACAAAAATTGGACACAAATCTACAACTAAGACTAGAAGGCCACATAGCAAATTTTATTTATCTAAGTCATTATCCCAGTGGCAGAATACTTTTCAATAGTCTGCAACGGAGGTTGGGTCTCTTAAAAATAGTCTGCAGAATAGTGTGGGACAATAAATATTTTGCTGTCTTTTTTCAAATACTTATATCAACTTACAACTATTAAAATACGATAAATATAAACTAAAAACCATATAACTTCCATATTATTAGTATAATATAATTGTATAAATTAATAAACAAAAGCATATGAAGATTAACTTTTTTTTGGGGCAGATAATTAACAATAATGAAGTATGAAGTTGTTTCAGAAGTAATATTAAGCATACTATACAAATACCTATGCAGAAAATTATATTTGGGTACTTTCCTGTTTTAAACACAACACTTGGTGTCTTTCTGTTTTGGTGATTTTTTCAAAACAATACATCACTAGCTCATATAAATGAAATATTCTTCAATATGTTAGATGTTATTTAAAAATTTATGCCTCCTATTTATTGTAAAAAAAAATTAAGTATGTCAAAAAATGTCTTTCTTGTATGTTTTTAATTTAAAATGCAATAAATAATTGCTTTTTTTACGAAACAAAAACTTTGAAACTTATTTCCACATTTATCCTGATATGCATTTTAATGGTTTGCATACAAACTGATAAATTGTTCTGCGACTATGCATATATAAAATTTCATAGTATCATTGTTTATTATATAAAACAAGGAAGAACAGAGCTGTCATCCTCTAAAATTCTTGATACAACTTTTGATTTTATGGAATTTTGCATTTGTACATACATTAGATACATTTTGAAAGTCTGTATAATAATGAATTCTATATTTCTTAACTGATACAAAACTGGGGCAATTTTGGCTTGGACTCTGTTCCTCATCTTTATCAATTTCAGATTCTTTTTGCGCTCCCGTTTTTAAAAAATGATTGAATTGCAGCTGTAGAGATAGATCGAAACTTCAGAGGTTTATTTTCAGCTGGCGTAAATAATGCAATTCATAATAACGTAGCATTGCAATCGAAACAACGAATTTTATCTATGTACGCAGCCATCTCAAAGTAAAAATCACGTGTTAATTCCAGAAACCAAAAGCTCAGTGCCAGAAATGTATCGGGAAGAAACGCGTAGAAAACATAGGCCGTGACCAATACCGATATGAAGCACTTAGCGTAATTCAAGGTCAAATTGCAGTCACGAGGGAAGCCCATTCAGCTTAGGGAAGAAAGGGGGGGGGGCGCGAGGATTGCATATTTTAGCAATGTGCGTTATATAATATTTGTTAAGTTCTTTTGAAAGTGTGTTTAATAACTTTGATATTTTTCATGATGGGATTTATTTTATAAGCACATGATAAACTTTATTACAAAATAGTCTGCAGACACTGCCCAAAATCTGCGACGTACGACGCAGCGATTCTGCCACTGGGGTCATTATAATAAAGAGTTATAACGTTTACAAGCATGCAATTATACAGACTGACAGACAATCAACCCTTTGATGGATTTGGTCCAAAATTTGATACAAATCTACATTCCTGATGATAAAAATGTGTACCAAATTTTATCCATCTAGCTATTTAAGTTTTTGAGTTATCATCTTCACATGTACACAGACAGACTTCCCTTGGACGGTTTTTGTCCAAAATTTGATAGAAACCTACAAATTATGTGCAAAGATCACATACCAAATTTCATGTCTCTAGCTATAATGGTTTTTGAGTTATCGTGCTCACAGACAGACAGACATAATTCCAAAATTGTGTTTTTTGGACTCAGGAAGGTCTAAAACATGGAGATTCATCAAAATCTCGAATTCGAATTTTTTTATGATTACAATACTTTCTCTTTGTATACTTCGTATACGAGAAACTAAAAATATGTATTATGAATCAGAAAAGATTTATTACATTGTACGATAGAGAGATGACACAGAGCATGGTTACTTTTTAGAGGGCCAGTGTCTTTCAAATTGAGCTATACAATGTTTAGTTTCTTAACTATCAATTAGGGCTTCTCATGCTGTGGTCGCAGCCCCATGTAGGGTTGTGAAAAAAAATATTGGGGTCACAAACACTCACACAGGATTTTGTTTCCAATTCTTAAACATTTGCAAGCAAAAATAATGAAGAAAATCAATATAATGCAAGATTTCAACAAAAACCATTAAATAGTCATATTCTAATGAGTTAATTACCTTGTAATTATCATTAATGAATATATCATTTTCTTATCTATTTTCCAACTGTAAGGTCAGTAAAATTTTTCAGATATGAGTGGGGGGTCAGAAAAACTTTTTCCTCCCAAAAAAGTTAAGAAGCCCATGTATAGATAAAATATATTATCATGTAGTAAAAATATTAATTACTGCTTTTCTAACCTTTATTTCACTTCATAGTCTTTTTAACTTACTTACAGCTAAATACTTCATATATTTATAAAATTGTAGCTTTGAATACACTCAGGGCCAAATTTCCCACAAGGCCAACCTAGGGCACATCAATCAGAAGACACAAACATAAAAGAAATAAAATGTTTAAAAATTTCATTATTATATTTAAAAGACCATATAAAATACTATTTTTTAAGCACATCCATGCATTAAATAAACACATACATACATTAAATAAACTGGCGGCACAATAATGTTACCTATCACTATAGTTGTAGTGCGTGCAAGAGGGAAGAGGACACAGAATTAAGCGCTTTGGCCAAAAGGTAGAAATGTATAAGACTGGCTCTGAATACACCATATTATAGGCAAATTTAAAAATTATTTTTACACCAAAACAAAAAAAAATTCATATAATTATGAAATAAATTCAACCTGGTTCTCTGGTGATCTACATTCAAATTTATTTTGAAGATATATGCTGTTTATATGCTGTTCTTCATTAATGCAAGATATATTTTACCTAGATTTCTAAATTTACATTTTGCTTCATATGAATCTAAACTAAATTTACAGTAAATGTTACAACAGATAAAATTTTTTAAAAAATACTTGGATCAGATCAACAATTATAAAATTTAAATTCATTTATACACAATTAATTTCCTTTTTATTTAACTCCAACACAACTTTTAACATGCAATTCCTTTCCAGAAGGATACAATTGTTTATTTCCTTAATTATTTAAAGTTCTGCATAGTAATAGTATATTACATAACTATAGATATCACCATACTTAAACCAAAAAAAATTCATATAATTATGAAATAAATTCAACCTGATTCTCTGGTGATCTACATTCAAATTTATTTTGAAGATATATGCTGTTTATATGCTGTTCTTTATTAATGCAAGATATATTTTACCTAGATTTCTAAATTTACATTTTGCTTCATATGAATCTAAACTAAATTTACAGTAAACGTTACAACGGATTAAATTTTTTTAAAAATACTTGGATCAGATCAACAATTATAAAATTTAAATTCATTTATAACTGAATAATTGAATAAATTCAAAGAATTGCTACCTAATCATAATTAATTACTTTTTATTAAAGTAAAAGTAAATCGAGTTGTTGGTTGTTTGTTAATTAAGAAAAGAATGAATATGCTGGCTTGAATATTAATTGCATAAAAAATGCTAAATTCTATAGCCTTTCAAACACAGACACTTAGACAACTTTATTTTATTACAGTTGATAATTTAAAAAGCTTAAAAAGTGTTTTAGAAATTTTCTTTATGAATTAAATTTAAATTTAATATGTTGAAAAAAGATTTGTGGATAAAAGATACTCCAATTAACCAGACAAAAATATCCTATATATACCAATGAAGCACTCTAAAGAAATAAATATTTGAATCTTTAGATTAGAATTCCATTTTAAAATAACAGTTACAATTAATTTCCTTATTATTCAACTCCAACATAAGAACTTTTAACATGCAATTCCTTTTCAGAAGGATACAATTGTTTATTTCCTTAATCATTTAAAGTTCTGCATAGTAATAGTATATTACATAACTATATTCATTAAAGGGTTTCAATAAAATAACTAACGTGCACAACATTTGGCGAGAAATCGCCAGAAAAAATTCAACTTTGGCGAACGCACACTAAACTTAAGTCTAGCCTAGACATCAACATAAAAATCGTAATATTAACAAATAATAGCTTTGATATAAATGTAAAATATAGGTATATTCAGACTAAAAGACAACCAGAAATAAGTTTCGACACATTGATATTTTAAATTTAATACTGCCACAGAAAAAAACAGTTTATATCTCCCTAATCTGAAATGTATAAGTTGGGTTTGCAGCTGTTCTTGCTTTTTATTAGGTGAAAGAAGCAATTCCTAAGGTGGATAATTTTATAAAAATTTTCCTTTTGAGTTGCACTTTTAAACAGGCCTGCCAACATAATTCTGGAAAGATCCGACTTTAACATGTACTAATATCTGGATATTAGTACATGTACTGTAAAATATTACATGGTTTACTTTGTTGAAACAAAATAATTCCAAATGGTGACTCAGTATGTTGTTGAAGGACATTCATAGAATTGTATTTAAACAATGTCAGTCTTTGTAATAAGTTGCCTCAAACAGAAATAACGCTTTCTAAGATACTTTATCTGCAATGATAGCTGAATCAATAAACTTCCAAAGGAATGATGAAATATGTTCGTAAGACAATTGCATATTTTGTACCATCATATCTACCTACTATTATTAAATATGAAATATCATATTAATTATCTGATAATTGCAAGAAGTCAACCTGAACTAGGCTCAAGAAGTCAACCTGTGACTAATAGTTATGAAAAAATTCAAAATGAAACTTAAAATTTTCCACTGATTACAAAAATACAAAACGGTCATATGGCAAATTATTTAAAAAATATATAAATTATTTTACCTCTTCATCATGCTGAACTGATTCCGTTAGAATTAAGCCGTCACCAACTCTTGCTATTATTGTTAAGATAATCATTTTTAGATATTTCTCTAATTTTCTAGAAATATCAGTATGCTTCTAAAATAAGTTTAAAATATAATTTTAAAAATTGGTTTTAAGTCCCAAAGAGATGCCGTTTCGTCACTAACACTTATCTGAGAAATTATGAGCATATAAACACAGCTCTTTACATTCCTTTTAAATTTTTATTTCCTGGTCAATAACGAAATATTCCTGACATCGCCAAACAAAACCATCCGATTCCTTGATATGATGACGGGATCAACACCGACGTTCAACGGTTATAGTGACGTGACCAACTTTAACTGCGAAATAAACTAAATAAAATGTGCTATATTATAAGATTCAGTATTTATTTTTATTCCGTATCATATGAGAAACAACCATTATTCTTCTGAAAAATTCCATAGCTATTTAGGAATATAGAGAAAAGAATCAATTCAATATGCATTAAACGGGAAACTTACCAGACATACCTAGTCGATAATGGCAGAGTGTGTGCAACTACTCTCTTGGTATTTATTGCTTATATTTCTCCTACCATCCGTCGGGGGCGTAGCTCAGATGGTAGAGCGCTCGCTTAGCATGCGAGAGGTACCGGGATCGATACCCGGCGCCTCCAATTTTAATTTTTACCATTAATAATTGTAAAATAAAGATTATTATTAATTCAAATACTAAGACTGTTCTTACAAATAATGAAGAAATTTATATTGCTTAATTTAAATTAAAACTTTAAAAAAGATCCAATTGCATTTTTTGAACACTAAAAAAAAAAAATAGGTAGACTTCCTATAAGGAATCTACCTAAATGACTAATTCCAGCCACCATTCTATAAAAAATATTAAAACTGAAAGAAGAAATCTAACATTGTTATTCAAATTTTTTGAAAATTTTTAATTTCATTTTTTCTCCAGATTATGAGCAAATTTATTTTAAGTGGTTACAGCTGACAAAATTTACCTAAATTCAGCAGGATCTTTAAATAAATAATAAATTCTTTTTAAACGTTTAAATTTCCATTGTGCATCGATAGTTCATAATTATAATTGCAGAAAAAAAACCAAGGAGGTGATAGATTTCTTCTAATTTCTTATTGAAATAGATTCCAGATTCCATTTTCTCTCTCTTAATATAACTAACTTCTAAAACTTTTAGTAATTTTTTCCTAAAGTTTTAAATGATTAAAAAAATTAGGATATTTTTCATTGTTTCGTAAAGGAAAGTAAAAAATTTTGCAGCTATCTACCTGTTTGCATAATTTTACTTCACTTTACTTAAAGAATACTTCTTATTTGAAATGCTTTTATTATGTACTAAATTTTGGGCAATCACAAATTTCACAGTTATCGAGATTATTTGAGGAAAATGAAAAAATTATCCATGCCATTTCTACCCAAAAAACTAGTTCTTACTTTAACACTTGGAAACCTTATTTGGCATTCACATGAATATATGGTAAAAAAAGAAAGAAAAAAGAGAGATAAAAGAAATTAATGTACTAGAACATTTTTTAATGAAGTTAAAATATAGAGAATAAACTAACGATATATTAGCACATTTGTTATAAATCTTTTCAGACACACGTTTAGATTAATATTATTGTTCAACTAGCCACCTTCGGCGACTAGCTTGTTCACCGTGAATATGATTTCAATTGAATCTTGCATCATTTTATACTCATGGTTCTCTTAACAACGTAATTTTAAAACTTCAGATTGCAGTAGATATTTTGTCGACATAACTTTTCCTAATGGAGTCAAATAACTGACCATGTCATGTAACCTCTAATTCCATATTGTTGGCACTATCTTCACTTTCTTGTTCCTCTTGAAAAATATGCATTTGATTTCAACATTAAAATGATGCAGCACATTGTATGGCCAGTGGCATGTTAGCTGGATTAAAACATGCTGAGAAAAGAATGGAAACATAGCAACTATAACCATTCAGCTTAACCGATTAACTTACCAGCCCGAGAATACTCGTGCATCGAATTATCGAAATTTTAGTCTCATAAACTAAAATTGAATCATTAATTAGCTTTATAATTTGACACAAAAAATACGTAGGATCCATAAACATCTTAAGTATCCTATGCCTTCTTAGATGAATGAAAACTACAGCCCCTTTCTAAAACAGGAGGGGTCATCTTATTAGATAGCAAAGAAAACTAATCAGTTAAGTGGTTAATGGATATATTTCTTAATGTAAGCAAAGCAATATCTTGGAGAGCTTGGTTTGCAGATTTCACAAAAATCTTGATGAATTAAAGTATGAAAGCAAAATGTATTAGGATCCTATCTCAGATTATAACAATGAAAGAAAGATATGCAATTAAACATTTGTTTAAATAATGAAAACAGTTTGAGTTGCAACAATGCAAAGTGTTGTTGTAGACTTTGCCAAAAAATATTTTTAAAACTTTATTAAAATTCGAGAAGACATTGCACAGAAATTTAATTGATATCATTGGAAAGGTAATTTTTTGCACTTTCAGATGGTGTAAAAATGATTTTTGTGCTGTAATATTTTCGGAAGTTGTTTAGGAAAAACGCAGAAATTTCGCCTAATTTTTAATTAATTAAAATTTCAAAAAAAAGGGCTCCGAGGAGCACATTCCCACCCTTCAAAGTATTGTTTGTGCCAAATCTCATAGCTCCAGCTCTAGCAGTCTGCCCTGTAGAGGACCAACACACAGATTCTCCTTTATTATTAGTAGAGATTATGTATACCAAAAATACCTTAAAAATGAGATGTGTTCAAAATTTAATAGTACAGTCAGACCTCTATTTAACGAACCTCTATTTTACGAATTTCTCTATTTTGCGAACTTTTCCTTGGAACCAAGAACATTTTGCGAATTTCTTCGGAAAATAACCTCCAAATAGCGAAGTGCATTCTCTATTTAACGAACTTTTTCTTGTGATCGAATATTTTTTTTTCACCCTATTTCTCAAAGCATTTCAAACTTATTCTTTCTTTTAACACATTTTATGGTGATCAATGACCTTGAAGCTGGAAAATGTCAAAGCGAAAGTGCTTGAGCATCAAAGAAAAATAATTAATTCTTCATGAGGTAGATAAAGGCGTGAAGAAAAGGGATATTGCTTTAAAATTTGGTATTCCTCCAAACAGTTTATCAACCATAATAAAAAATCGTGATAAGATACAAAATTATGATCCATCGAATTCTTCTTAAAAATGTTTAAAAGCAGTTTTGAAGTGGACAGTGTGAAAAATAAAACAATACAACAATGAATTGCGATGAAGACGAAGATGATGAAGATAGAAATGATCATGATGCATAAATTAACAAACTCTCGTATGATGAAATGCTAAAATTTATTAATTTTAATATAAAATTATTTTTTTAAATTGAAAATACAGTGTATACCCGGACAATGTTTTGTTTTACTCTTGTTTTCCTTGCAGATTTCTTTTTGATGGGTAAGATATATAAAACAAATATATATTAATTTACAAAATAAAGGTGTGATTAATTACTTTTTTTAATAATATTTTGTGTTTATGAATTTAAAATCTGTTTTGTGTAGTTTAAAGTTTTTTCCATATAACGAACTTTCTTTCGGGATTTAGCGACTTCGTTAAATAGAGGTCCGACTGTATATGTATAACAGAAAACATGTCAGTGCTGTATCAGCCATGTGATGTATTTTGAATGTTTTTCCTGCTTTTTTAGGGGGGGGCCAGAAGATAATTCCATTATTCAAATAGGGATGCTTAAATCACCCAACGATTCTCTTCCTGTTTACAATTTCATCTATTCTACTCTTAAAAAGACAGAATGTTCCATATTATGAAAACAATTTTCCTACTGCTAGATTATTTTATGTCATGAACCAGTACAACAGTGAGATTTTTATTATTATTATTATTACACACAAAAGATGTCAATATTTTATCCAATAGTATAAAAACAGGGTAACATTTGCAATTGCTTCAGAATTTTATTCTATCATTTCCTTATTTAATTTTTGAGTAGATCAAATATATAGTTGAAGTTTGTATGCTATCTAGTATGGTAGTAACATTTTATAATTACTGCTTCTTAACTAGAGAAAATATTAAAAACTCATCATAATCAAACTGAGCTTTGTTAAAAATTTCATTTTTAAAGCAAATAATTTCATTTGAAATACACATTTGTAAGGAAAAGATTTAACTTTAACCTTGAAAATTTACAAAAGTTATCATATTAATTATCAAATAAGATATTTTGTTTTCAATCATCGACCAAATAGTTCACCTACACAAAATGCATTTTTCTGATTATAAGTGATGAAGATTAATTTAATAACTGCAGAAAAATTATTTCAGCTGAAAGCTTTAAATTAATAAAGAACTTTGCTATATACCTAACATATAAATTTTGCAACAAAGACTACAATTCAGCACAGTTTAAATATCAACCTTTGCTTAGAAACTTGAGAATTGTATCACTTGCTTGAAAACTTGGTAGACAGCTGATGAAACAGCGACAAAGTAAACTCTTCAACATAAATTACTGATGTTGCATGAAAATATTTAACTAAAATTTAGTTCCCTTTCTTAGTGCTAATGACAACAGTAATAAAATTAATAAAAGAGAGATTGAAAAAAATGCAGAATTAAAAGGTATTAAAGTATAGGAAAATATATTCATATTTCATTATTATACAATTAGATTTCATATTAAAAAATGAATACTTTTAAAGATACTGTGACTATTTTTAAATAATTATTCTCTGATTTAAAATGTTACAACAACCTAAATTTATAAAAAAACAGATTTTATAAATGAAGATGTTTATTTAACAAACTATACATCATATAAAACTTTATCATAATCCTACAAATTTCAGACACATGTAGGAGCAATCTGTCGAATATTTTACAGTCTTGAATGTAAGCACTTTGTTGATACTCATGTAGCTGAACTTGGTGGTGGAGGTGGTGGCATTGGAGGCATGGGTGGCCGCATTTCTCTGGGTGCTGGTGGAGGGGGAGGCATTGGACCAGGTGGGGGAGGTGCTGGAGGCATGGCTGTCGATCGTGGAGGAAATGGTGGAGGTCCTATAGAGAAAAAAACAATAAAAAAATCGTCAACATATCATGTAACACTAAATTTAGTTATTGCAATTATACTTCAAGATTCCTAAAAAATTTTTTTAAAAATCGAAATCCATAACCCTTTAAGACCAGACATATTTTTTAACGAATTGTTTAAATGCCGACTACAAGTCAAAAATGGACGATATCTGCCCTCCAATGAGAAAAATAGATCTATAGAAATTCTAGAAACAAGAAAAATCATTTCTTCTGGCATTTATTGCATATAACTAACCAGGAACAGAAATATAAGCTAAAGCCTAACCTGCACGATCGTACGGGTTCGGTCTTAAAGGGATATTCATTGGCCAATGCTCAAACAAATTACTTCATCATCTATAATAGAATTACACTCTGAAATCAGTAACGCTCAGGAATTTGGCTACCTGCCAAAGAGATTCAGATGGTCTGTCTACAAATTAGCATAAACTACACACGGGATACTGTTTTGATTCTGTGATGATTTAATATCAAATAGGAGTTATGGCAGGGGTTTTCTTTAGCTGAGTTTAGCAGATTCTTTTCTTTTTTTATGTTGATTCAACCACACTGAACTCTGTTAATATCAAATAAAAGTTATGCTAGAATTAATTTACTTTTCCACTTCTCGGAGATCTTTACTTTCCTTTTCATTAAAAAGGTTCCTTCTTTCTCGTACTTAATTTTGGTATTGAATATTTATATATTTTGCAAAACAAAAGTTAGTGCCAACTGATTCATCATTTCTGTTTTTCGTGCTTTTTTTTTATATCTTAAGCATGAAATTTTCTACAACTACTTTTGTTAATAAATCTGTGACAATCAGATCTGAGATATTGTTGGCAAGTTAAAAGCCCATCTTAGACGGGCACAAATCTTCTAGTGAATGAATAAATATTCATTATAATTATATTCAAAATATTGGAAAATTACAATTATAATTCATTTAGATTTTTCAGCATTTGTAAGCAAAAAAGTGAAGACAAGCAACTTAAAATATTTAATTAACATTCTCTAAATAATTTTTTATTGATCTTCATTTAGCAAACATTAACTAAGCCTCCATTTCTTTACTTATAAAATAATTTTAGTGTCAAGATTTTTTAGGCAAAAAATGGATGGAAATTTTAAGAAGCACTGGTTAAAAATTACAGATACATATTTTGATTTCTAAATTGCTGCAAGAGAAATCATAATAAAAAAAAAAACAGATAATTAAAAAATCTTCAAATCTGGTTGGAATGTGATATATTCTACAAAAAAAATGAAATGAAAAAATCATATAGTTATTAAATAATATCCTAAAAAAATATTTGAATGGCACAAAAAATAGGAAACTGTTGCACCTCGAAGAAAGTACATAATCTTTTAAAACACAACATTTTTCTCTCATAAAAATAACAAAGCAATGATTTCAACAAAGCAAATATTTACAAAAAAAAAAAAACGGATCATTGTTAGAAGATATAGATCAAATGAATAAATTATATAAATATGATAAATTCAATATCCTTGAATACATAACACAGAATATATAATAAACAATTATACAAAATCTTACCAAATGGTTGTCGAGGAGGAAAAAGCCCAGGAATTGGAGGTCTCATACTATGAAGGGGAGGAGGTGGAGGTACACCTTGACCATGGAATGGAGGCATTCCAGGTGGCATCCCTTCAAAAAGAAAACAAAAAGAATAAATATTTTACAATACAAAAAAGATTACAATTACATGTTGAATTAATTTTACACGTTGACTCTTTACTTAAACGAATTTTAAAATAAATGTCATCAATTTAGCTATCATTTTTTGGGGGGTATTAACAATCTTTAAGAAATTTGCACTTTTCTAAAACAGCAGCATAGTAAATGTTTTCAAAATAATGTTTATATTTCTTTAATAAAAAGGCTAATCTTGTTTAACATTTGTAATGCTTTTAATATCATATCAGTATTAAATTATCTGTATTTTATTTTAATACACTTAGAAATGTTTTGACAAATCAGTCCCATGTATCAAATTACTAAATTTGTATTTAGTAAAATAAAACTGAAGCAATCATAGCAATAATTAGAGGGAACAAAAATTGCAAAGAATATTGAAACAAAATTTGTCCTCAAAGTAAGAATTGCACATCCTATCATTACTAAGAATCATAAATCTATATTAGAATCATGCAAAAATGCCTGTGATGCTGCAAGGAGTAATAAATAACTCTGTCCCTTTGGTCTGCCTCATTAACGAAAGTGAAAATCCGATTTCTGTTATAGCGTCAAAGAAATCAGACAGGTTTTTTATGTATACATTTTGAGCCGAGTTAGCTGTTTTCTTTTTTATTTATGCTGATTCATTACCCCCACTTCAAGGATCAGTTGGAAGTTAGTGTCAATTGTTTCATGAGTTCGGTTTTTCGTGCTATTAATTTAGAATACTTTTGTTTTTATTAAAAGGATTCTTTCTTTTTCATACAAAGAATTGAATATTTATATATTTTGCATTTAATATTTCTTCCTTATCTGTTCTTACACTGAAAGGATCCCTTTACTTAGTGATTTGTATTTGTAGTGCATACTCTCTATTGTTAATATTTTCTTTCAATGTTTCTTTCATTTTGTATTTGGTAATCCATTTTTTTCTGTTAATGGATTTTGCATTATTTTTACTCGGACACAATGAAAGTAAATGCTAAAAGTAAAGTTATTAACAAAATGAAGGTTAGTGTCAATTGATTCGTCTCAGTTCTGTTTTTCATTCTTAAGCACTCTGCCAATGTGCTGCATGAGATTTTTTACAACTTTCGTTAGTAAATCTGTGACAATTAAATACGAGATATGTTTGGAGGGCTAAAAGCACGTCTTAGAAGGGCACGAATCTTCTAGCGAGTTATAAATGGCTGAAATTGAATCCCATACCCATTGGTGGTGGAGGCGGGGGCAAGGGTGGCTGATCACTGGCTTTAGGAGGTGGTAGAGGAGCATCTGAACTTGGCACTGGAATCTGGGAAGTGGCAGTAGATGAAGGTGATAATGGAGGAGGTGGCATTCCTCCAAATGATGATGCCGGAGGAGGTGGTGGCGGCATATGAGCTGGAAAATAAGTGCAATGTCGAAAACATTCATAATGCAGAAATTTCTTCAAAGACATAAAGGCATTACAAAAGACAATCTTTTAGAAGCATGATATTTGACAGAATATACAAAATAATTTAAAGATCAGCATTAAATGACTAAATTTAAATATAAATCTACCAATATTATACATAATATGAAATTTGTGAATAAATGCCTAAATAAACGTGTTAACTTTTGAACTGAATATCTAAAAAAGACAAAAAAAAAACAATAATAGTTATTATTTTTGTATTTTTAACTATTTCAACAATCAAATCTCCCCTTATTTCGTATTATATCTTTAACTTTTGAATTATTGTTATTAACAATATACAATTATTGTTTAATACGAATACACTTCTGTAGAAATCACTCCATATTTGATGGTACAGAATTTAAATATAAATCTTCTAACATTATACATAATATGAAAATTTTCTAGAGTATTTTTTTTACCAAAATTAAATTCTAATATTATATTTCTTTAAAAAAAATACATGCAATACTAATATCTCACAAACAAAATACTACTCTTAAAAATAAATTTTAACAGCACTTCTGAAATTCTTTGTATTATTACCATATTCTTATCTCATAAATTACACCTATTCTATTAAAAGGAAGTTCATCAAAGTTTTTTCCCCACGTCGGAAATGAACTGATAATGAAGAGAAAAAAAGTGTTCACCCTCGGCACTCCAAATATTTTTACAACTAATATTATGTCCCGAATGCCTTATTCTCTACCCAAGTAAATCTGTACAGTTGTAATCTGCATATTATAATGTGACAACACTGGTCTATGACACTGTAGAAAAGATGAATTGTATAGCACCCATAAAATAATTGATGCATCTAATTAGCAAATGGAAAATTGTCTCAATTTCAGACTATAGAAATTTGATGAAATAATACTTATAACACTTTGTTAAATAAATATATAGTGATCATCAATAAAGCTCAAATTATAAACTAAAGACATCCATAATGACGACAGATATGATTATTTTCACATTAAACATAGCACAAAATTCACAATTCTTACTTGCTGGTGGTGGAGGGGGTGCCGACGGAGGTGGTGGAGGCATAGGTGGCCTTATCATAGGAGGCGGAGGCGGCAGTGAGCTCGGAGGCAAGGGAGGTGGAGGTGGCAGTGACGTAGCTGAAGCTGTGGTTACTTGATTTGCCATAGACATTGGAGGTGGCGGCATAGGAGGGGGAGGCACAGAATGAGAGGGAACTGGCATGGGGCCACCAGCTGTCGGAGGTGCATCGGCAAAGAGCTGATGAGGCCGATCGGCATGAGACAGAGGATTCTGGGCAGCCAATAGACGCTCTGAAAGTAAATACATATTATAAATAATAATATATATTAAATATACTAGAATAAGAAACTTGTCTTATAATTGTCCATTACACAAATACATGGCAAAAATATTTTTTTAGTATCCCATATTCAAAGTAATTTTAATATCAATACATTAATGTACATCGGAGTGTCAAACTCGCAGCCCACAACGAGCATCTTTGCAGCCCAGGAAACACAACAATATAACAAAAATTTTTAATAAAAATTTCATAGCTTAAATTTTCAATTCCTAATTATACATATTTAAATATTAATAACAAACTACGAAATTCGCCAATGACCGATTACTTGTCATCTTACATTCATATAGGTAATCAAGATCCAATGCTGTTCAGATTTGAAGGTGATTCAGGCATCCCAGTAAAGTTGGGATGCCTGAATTTTACAAATATTTGTCAGCCAGATTTGAAAACACTCAAAAACGGGAATAAGAAATTATTTCCATGTATGGAAGTACTTATTGGTTTGAGCAATTATTTACACTTATGAAAAGAAATAAGTATGCAGTGGGATACTAACATTCACCTTGGATTAGTTTTGAAATTGATATCTGCAGACGAAATGTCCTTTGAAGTAGGAAAGATGGTAGCAGAGAAAAAATGTTTAATGTCAAAGAAACTATTAACTTCACCATTGTTCCTTTTTATACTGTGTTTTCCAAATAAATCTGCATTTCTATAAAAGATAAAGGTGGTTTTTTTTAACGGCCCACATAAACTTAGGCCTCACTTATTTGGCCCGTGCTAGCATTTGAGTTTGACACCCCCGATGTACATGAAAGTAAAAACAACAGAACAGAAAGCCTTAACTAAACAACTACCAGTAAGATGAAATAATGATCAATGTAGCCAAAACTATTTTTTTTTTAAATTTTATATTGTAGGGACATTAAAGATTTAAGACAATAATAGTAGAAGACAACAGATTTACATCTTTGTTGAAACACCAAAAGACAAAAAATCTGCAACTCCATTTTTCCTGTTATGGCATATGATTAAACCTCAAATTCTTTCTCAATACACTATCAGGTGGCACCACTAGTATGGAACCAAAATTTAATTATATTAATCGATTAACAGAAATTAAATTAGGAAAATATTAAAATAGAGAATTGTCATCAAGAACACACCAGTACACAAAATTTCAAAACTCTAGCATATCAGGAAGTGAGTGTGAAATTGATTATTCCATCTTTAAAAACAGAGCACATCAAGTTAAATGAAAGTGTAAAAAAAAATACCAGCAGCTGAGCCGTGTCTTTCTCCCTTTGACTCCTTCTTAAAAGCATAGGATATAGTGATAGGTCTGTTACACAAGTACTGCCCGTTCATTGCCTCTATAGCAGCATCAGAAGCTTCAAAGCTGGCAAAATTGATGAACGCATAACCTTTAGAATTACCAGTTTCAGGGTCTCTCATGATCTAAGATAATAAAACAGAATATGTATTAAATATCAATCTTAAAAAAATATATTTCATTGAAAGGATATCTAATAGAATATTTTCAAAAATGTCGATGTTTATTTTTAAAAGTGCAGCATTTGAATAGAGTAAAATGATTTAAAACCACAGTTCACCCAAAAAATATTTTTCACTCGGCACTTACAATATAGATTAAATAAATTTTTATAGGAGTGATGAGATTTTAAAAAAATAAACTAAGATTAACAGTTAGAGATTGCTATTAATTTAAGAATTCATGCAAACATAACAATTAACAATCACAGCTTATTAAAATATCCATGTGCATAGGTTTAGCTAAGCACTATTTAAAATGTATTATAAGTCTTAATAATTTACAAAAAGATGCAATATCAAATTTTTGTTTAAAAAATTACAAAATACAACAGACTGCGATTAAGGAATGTTTTTTTCTTTTGAATGAAGACCAAACATTTGACTTTCTAAAATTATTAAATTACAGATCATACAAAAAACATTTAACATATACTTCTCAGAAATACTCATCAACAGTAATTCAGCAGTTATTATTTTAAATGAATCCATCTTATCAGTAAAGTCTATAGTTGGAATGTAAAGCTACCATTAACCCTCCGAGTGCCCAATTATTTTGATCTTTTAGCTGCCAGGTTAGAAAACTTAGCTTTTAAAGTAATTGAATTTATCTTTGTTGCATTTAATTATATTTCTGAAATCTTAAGAATACTTTATCCATGATTGTTTGAGAAAATATACATATAAATATGAGCTATCTGCTTTTGAACTGAACATGAAAAACAGAAAAAGATGTTTGCGCCACTAAGAGGGTTAAAACACAAGAAAAGGGCCTTCTACAGATGAACCGAGCTATTTGTATAATTTTACCAGAAGTGTACCTATTTTCATATTTGTGAGAATTCATAAGAAACCTCACAAATTCACTGTCAATCATCATTCAAATACAAACTATATCACAAAATTAATCATAAAAATTCACTTTTCTCATTTTCTTCGAAGAATAGTTAAAGGGACAAATAACAATTTTTATCCAGAAGGAACTACACTGAATGCAAACAACATTTGAGCTACAACAATAATGACTAAACCAAAGAATCATAAAATAAAGATACTTAAATGAATGTAGTAAATAAAAATTTATTGCATATAAATCACAACAAAATATTTCATAATTTTTCGTCAAATTCTACTAAGAATAAATTTTTTTAAAAATGTGCACACAGAATAAAATGATGAGCTTGATGGATTTATAGGTTTAGGAATTTTGATAACATAAATTGTGCTCATAAGAAAAATCAAGAATGAAGATAAAGAATACCTTTGGTGTCTGCAAAATCACACCAAAAGCACTGAAAGTGTCATACAGAAGTTTCTCGTCCACTTCAGGGTCCAAGTTACCAATGAATATGTTGGCACCAACATCCAAATTCTTTTGATGAGCAGATGCCTGTAAGAAAAAGAATTGCATAATTTCAATAAAAGTTTAAATAATAAAAAATATATATTTAAAATTTTTAAAAAAAGGATAAGAAATACAATGGTTGTGGAGTTTGAAAAACAGTAATATGACTTCAAATTACAACTAATTAAATAATAGTATAATCAACCAAAAATTCTTTTTAAACAAAAAATTAAATGTCTTTTTTTAGTTTCATATAGAATTAAATTATAAATTAATGGATACAATGAATAGATATTAATACTGAAGTTCACAAAACTTCAAAAATGTTGCTATTATAATTTCATATCTAGGATTGTCATGTAAGGTGTGCATAGGTTAGTTATGCAAATATGGTACACAAATTTTATGATGTTACAAGAAATGTATAGTATGGTAAATTGATTCAATTACAAATTTGATTCTATTTCATGAAGCACCAACTTAATCTTAAACAGGAAAAATGGTTTCAATATAAAAAGCTAAGCACAACTGTCTTGAATGTAATTATTTTGTCGCTGACTAAAGAAAAATTTAGCAAAAAAAATGAAATCTAATTCAAAGCCTTCTAAAAAAAATGCTGTCATGACAGATTGACATTTCCAAAATGCCAAAGGACACAGAGAAGTTAATTAGCTCATATAAAATAGACCCATGTTTAAAAAAAATAATAATAAATAGAACTACTGAAATATGTAGCATGCATAAAGGCTTTAAATTTAAAATAAATAATGGTATGAGCAATAACTTAAAAAAACAGAAATTGACTTTGTTTTTATTCATACAGCAAAACTTCTATGATGACAAAAAAAATGCAGTTTCAAATACATACTGCTACTTTTTGTATCAATGGATATAACAAGTAGATATTAATAATATGCAGGGATTGCTCATTAGTTGTCTTAGCATACATACTAGATGAATAATAAGTATGATCAAACAAAAACCGATTGCCAACTGATCTAAAATATTTTCATGAGCCAAATACATTACATATATATGTAAGATCAGGCTTTAAAGGTGAAGTATAATCCATTTTGGTCAGGAAAAAGACAATATTTGGCTCAATCTTCTTTATTCCATCATTGAGGAAAATTTAGGTTAGTATTCAGTACGTAAAAGAAACATAATTTGCTATTATCCATGACCAGAATTACAGAGGTAACGCGTGAACGGCACACTGTTGTTAGCAGCTTACATGCTTGATCAAAAAGGACAGATAGGAATGTGCAGAAAGTTTAAGTACCCAGAGAAGGGAATTTTCCCGGAAAGACTTGCGACTCGAAATGAAAGTCGTAGTGCACTTATTACAATGGAAGTAGAAGTAATTAAAAATGAGGTGTCGTTAAAAATTATTTAAGAAAGTTAACAAATTAAAATATCACATATATATAAGCAGAAAGTGTATAAAATGAGTCAGTATCAAAAAAACACTACACTGTAAGACAAGCATATTCAAAAATAGATAAAAATTTATTAGATACAATATAAAAATAACTTTCATTATTTTTTTACTCTTACCTTATTTACTCGAATAGGTTTCCCATATAATTTTATCATGTTCATAATTTTGATAGCATAATCTGCATCATCTTCTCCTAAAAACTCTACAAATCCATATCCTTGGTGTTGTCCAGTCACACGGTCCTTTGGCATGTGAACATTAACTAAAAGAAGAAATATATCATTCATTTTTAGCGTGATATTGAACTAGCATTCTTCATAATAAAAAAACAAGCTGCAAAAGTTTTATATAATGTGTAATATTTTTCTGGAAATAAATTTTATAAGGAACTTAATGAAAAAAAAATTGATTGAAAAGAAAACTAAAAATTTAATCTTTCATAAATGTTATCTAATTTCCTCCGATGTCGCTGGTCTCTCAACTAATATTTCTAAATTAGTACAATGATAAATTCAAAATCACTTGAAACTAATTCACAAATATATGCACAAAACATCACAAAGTCAAAATACAGAGCTATACAAAAATTAATTATAAACATATACAGTATTTCTTCATGAAACCTTGTATTACTAAACATATAAATTTTAATTCAGAATAAAATCATTGTTTAAATATTTGATATTATTTCCTGCCATGGTCACCATTATGAAGAAAAGACTATTTTTTTAAAAACATAGAATAAATCTATCAGAAATTATCTCATAAAAATTGGAAACAACAACTTTGTATAAAATTAATTTATCTGACAAACACATGTGAAAATAAAAACAAACTTTCAAAGCAAATGAGGTTAAATTTTTACACAAGAGTAACAATTAATAATAAGAAATATATATATATATATATAATTTTAAAAAAAAAAATTAATTTAACCTGGCTAAAGCTTGTCCACAGCCAAGCTGCTATTTTCATTGTTGAAAACTCCATTTACTTGGATTGCCTAATTCATTATTTTTAATAACAACAGTGTTCTTTCACTTTTGACATATATGTTAAAACTTGATTTTTGTTTATGGTATCATTAGTAATTTCAATTTAATAGATTTTATTTAAAAGTGATGTATTGTTCTAATAATGAATATTTGATATAGGATTTAATTCTTGTTTATTTCTGTATGTTTGTATACTGGTTTTATTTGGATTTAGATTATATATATATATATATATATATATATATATTGATTAGCATCAAATAATTTTCAAACATAAACAAAATAACTAGAATTTCGCAGTAATGCATGTATAGTAAGAAGAACTAAGTCAAACAGGAGGTGTCGCAAGATTCTCACAATTGTAACACATATATACATGGGTGAATATTAGGAAAAGTGCCAATTTGTGTCCCAGATAAATTTATGAAACACTTCCAATTAAAAACCCAAGAAATATTTTTTTTCATATAGTAAACTTCGTTTTACATTCAATCCATGACAAAATTTTCAAGTTTTACTTTTAATTTATGACAAGGGAATTTTTTTATTGCTTCAAAATCAGATCGGTAACGTGTCCCAGGTACGAATCGCGATCTTTAAAAAAATCCTGTGCGTTATAAAACATCGCGGCAAAAACAAGTATCGGCGGAAACAATGTATTTTATGTTTATTTATAAATATTGACTCCCATGTTTTAGAAAATATAAATGTACATCAAAAAAAATATATATGCTTGTCCCAAATTTTCGCATCAGATCGGTAACGCCGAATTCCGGGATGTTATTTCCTATCAAAACATTTAAATTGGCGCCAACTGATTGCGTGTGATGAAACTCCTTTGTGTAATGTGCAAGTTTCAGTTGAAAGTTCCGACTTCAGTTTCATAGAATTACAGGTAAGATTTTTTCAATCTTTATTTTTCTGTGTCTACCAAATGAAAGATCAGGTCGGTAACGCAAATTGAAAAGCAAAATTAATTAATTTTTTTATTTATTTTTGTATGATAAAAACGAATTTATTGTCATGAACATAATAATGCGTTTTTAGGTTTCGAATATTTAATTAGCGATGTTTAGCTAACAGAATACGGGAAATTCGTCAGATCTGTAACAATCAGATCGGTAACATTGAAATAGAAACCATTTGTTACAGAACTGATGCTTGCGTTACCGATGTTTTCCCACAGTTAGTTTTTCGTGTTATGCGTTTCTAGAGTTAATTTTTGCAGTGTAAGATGAGTTTAAATGCATCTCTGTAACTGAAAAACTTTCCAATGTTTTTAAATTAGTTTAATTTCTTAAAATCTGTTTCAAAAACATTATTTTCTCCCCAAAATATTATTTTCTTCCAAACAAATTAATGTCCGGTTTGTTTGTTTTTTTTGTATCGATCTCTGGATCTTCGTTCGTAAAGACTGTTCCAACAATATAACTTTGCATAACTTTTAAATATTCAATTTATTAAATGATTTTGTGCAAGCGCCCTCCCCCCTTCCAAATTCTGTCCTGAATTAGTTTCGTTTTTTAAACCTGTTTTGAGAATGATTTTATTTTATTTTGATTTTAAAAATTAACTTATCTGTTTGCATGGAATAGAATTTCTCACCTTTAATTAATGAGTTACTAATTTTATTATTTATGTTTAAAAAATTACACAAGCTGTACAAATATTAATTTATTCTAAATAATAATTCTTCCCTCTTTTTAAACATAAAAGCTAGTGTAAGTATTTAATTTTTTTTTTACTTTCAGTTAATACTTTTTACAAAAGTATGGATAAATTAAAGAAAAGCTCAGGAAATACAGCAAAAAAAAAAAAAAACACTTAAAGAAATTGAGAAAAGGCGACAAGATTGCCGTGACGGTGTCAGGAAATGTAGAGAAAACATGTCAGAAGAGAAGAAAGCTCAGAAAAGAGAAAAAGACAGAGTATAAAAAAGAAATGAGGGAGAAGGGTGTAATTAAAAGTATAAGCAACCTTTCCAATAGACAACAATACATTAGACGAAAACAATAGAAGAAAGATTCACGTAATTACAGAAAGCGAAAGTCTTTGCAGCAAGCTAAAGAAACACGTGTTGGGAGCAGAGGGTCTCCACGGATTCAGTCTGGCAGAAAATCAGCAAAACACATTTATAGTTCTTTGAGGTATAAGTTGCAATCTATGATTGCTACATCTCTTAAACAAGCTAGGAAAATTGAAAATTTAAGAAAAGAAAATTATTGCTTAAAATCCAAAGATAAATCAAAATGTTCATTGTCCCCTGCCACAAAAGTACGCAAACTAATTGGTAGAAAAAAGATGTCACCAGAAATAAGGAAGAATTTACTTCTTAACTTTGCTTTTATGTCAGGTCTAGAAGAAAATAAAAAAGTTTTCAAAAAAGAAAAAGAAAGAAGGTTATTTGCTACACGGGTTTCAAATAAAATTATAAAAAAGTATCAAATGATAGGTCAACTTAAAAATTTAGCTTCCAACAAAAATTACAAAAAAGAATTAGAAACAAAGAAGATGCATTTCAAAAGATCATACAAAGGTCAGAAGAATTTGACTGAAGTAAGAAAATCAGTCCAGAAATTTCTTGAAGATGATTTGCATAGTTGCATGTGCCCTGGCACAAATTGAATAAATTCAATATAATTCCAATTCTGTGTTCATGCTATTTACCTTAAAAGATTTTAAGATAATTCGAATTGTAAATTGAAGTACTCAGATGTATATTCTTCAGATAGCTTTTCTGATACGGATTCAGATTCTAACAATCCTCCGGCTAATGCTATCAAAAATATTTTTCAAAATGATTATGTTGTCATAAAATTAGCAGGAAAGAAAAGTGCGAGGTTTTATGTTGGTGTGATCATTTCTCAGGATGCATTTGATGAGTACACTGTAAAATTTATGAGAAAATGTGGAAAAGACAAATTTACTTTCCCCGAAAATGATGACATTGCAGAAGTTGACTCGTCCAATATTGTCAATGTATTATCTCAGCCATCTTTAAACAAAAGGGAACAATATGTGTTTAATGAAAACTTGGAACATTATAATTTAACTTAAATTTTGTACTTAATTTATGATACAAGAGCTAAATTTGCTAATACAGTAAAAAAATATTAAGAGTACAGTAGAGAAATATTAAGTGTTTGTTTCATTCCAGTGTTTTTATTCAAGTGTTATTTCCCCTCAATCTATTATAAATAGTTTATAATTGAGATAATTAATTTCATTTTCTAAAAATCTTTTTAAATTGAAATTTTCAGTACGACAATTTTTTATAATACAATTTTAAATATATTAATATTAATTATAATTCATATATAATTATTACATATATTTATATTATATTACCTATATAAATTATACAGGTAATGTATTATGCACAAGTTAAACACGGAATCTGCAACATTTGTCAGATCTGTAACATTCGCATCAGATCTGTAACAGTCCAGAAAAATAACCCCCCGAAAATGGGGGTAAATGTTCCCCTTGACCTCGCCCCTAATTTTTAAAAAAATCTGTTACTAATGTGTAATTAAAATACACCATTAATTTCATTCACTAAAAATCTTCAAAAATTGAAATTTTCCATATTCAATTTGGCACTTTTCCTAATATTCACCCACATACACAAAGCAGAAATTAACACAAATACAGTTAATATATTGAAAAATTTTAGAATCTGAACAGAAGACTGATCTAGATTTTATTTAATACTTTCTAAAGATTTTTAAAAAAAGAACTATAGAATAATACTTATTAAAATTTATCTTCCAATTTAAAATTACTGATTGTACTCATTTATTGTGATAAACCAGTTGAGGCTATCATAAGCTGTACAATATTAAAGATTAAATAATACACATTTTTTATGTATGTGCAACCGATTGGAAGTATTCCTAATTATCTTGCATATTATTCGCAATACATATTTAAATGCGAATAACAGAAATGTTGTGATACTTACCCACTGGGCCTGCTTGGACAAACAGCTCCCAAAGGATTGTTTCACTGACTTTTTCATCAAGACCACCAACATAAATTGTCGCATCTAAAACACAAAATGGCATTTTATTCTGAATAAAATTTTTCAACCACATGGGGGAAAAAAAGAGGAATTTCTCCATTATGAAAGAATTTTATTTTAAAGAGAATTAGATTCATTTCAGTTAAATCATAAAGAACTTTATAAGATACAAACCCGTCATAGGCTAACTTTTTAATATTACTTTTATTTCTATTTCATGTCCTGTTAATTATAGATTTTTATTACAACCAGTGGTGCAGTCAAGTGGTGAATCCAGGGGGGTTATCGGGCTACAGCCCCCCCCCCCCGCAATATAGCCTGATAAGTAAAACACCGATGAAAGGATCAATTTGTGCGCATGCGCGCTTGTCACTCGTTAAAAACATCTAGACGCAACCAAAACAAATGTTCGCTCATCGCCATTCTTGGCGCAAAGATTTGGCAATTCTACGTAATTTTTATCAGATTATCGAAAGTATTGTATTGTTTTTTTTTTATTCTTATTGTCAGGTGAGAAAAGTCTGTAAAGTTAAAGAGTTTTGGTTTACTTTAGCCTTGAGGTTTGACATTCATCACAACGATACAAAGTTTTTATGACTTCAGCCCCCTCCCCTCCAGACCCAAATCCTAGATTCACCACTGGTGCAGTCACAAATTAAGCAGTACCAGAAAGATCATGCTGTTTTAAGGAGGCTTTTACAATTTTCTAAAAATTTATTTCTCATTAAAAAATATGAGTGCCAGAACAGCATTCCAGTTCCACTACAGCCCTGGTTACAACCATGTGTCAATCTAGTGTAATTAATGCATTTTCTTATTTTAACCCTTTAAAAGTTACCCTTTTCACTTATAAAATAATATACTTTATAACTAAATGATAAGATTTAGTAAGCAAACTTTCAAGTATTCTAGGTTCATTTTTTTTTTTTTTAGTTATAGAAACTTCATTAAAAAAACTACATCTGATCCCAACCTCTTAATGGCTGATCTTGTTTATTATTTAATTAGAATGATATTTATTCATAAAATGCAAGTTATAATTCTAAAAATCTTTGAAGAGGAATTTATTTAAATTTATAGGGGAGATTACAGATATGGGTCTACAGTACTGGATGGTCAGGATGTCATAAAAATTTGACTGGTTTATTTGGCATGATATCACACAATCCTCCTTTTTGATAAAAAATAGTGTATAATTTCTTAAAAGCTCCCCAAACATCAAAGCTTCCTAAAAGAACTTTGCTCTAAAAACTCTCCACAACTATTTAATTTTTACGCTTACCATAAAGATGAAAAATTAATAATCAGAGAAAAGAGACAAAATTTCCAAGACACGCAAGATTAAAATATTTGATGATAATTAAAAGACTTATTACCAATTAAGATTAAAATACTTATACTTTATTTCATCACACGCAAGATTAAAATATTTTATTACATATTTGCTACGGCATAAATTAGTTGTCGTACTTCATAGAGTGCATTTGAAATATCGTACGAATTATACTAAAAGATCACTGAAAATCGAATGAAATTCAGTTTAAGTTTAATTTAAAACCGCCGGTAAGAGTCTAAGAAATGGAATAATTAGTACTTTTTGCGAAACAAAATTACAGAAACGGATTTTTAAAGTAAGCAATGACCAAAGAAATTATCCAGTTAATTTCATAAGATCATTATAAATATTGAAAACTTATAACTCCATACGCCGGTATTCATAAAATACCTAATTTTTTAAATAATAACTTCTCACACAAAATATTATTATACGGTGTAGGAAAATAAAAATGTTAGTAATTCAAACAAAATTTAATACGCAGCAGCTCAAATTATTAATTAATTCAAGCAAAACATACCTTGATTTCTTTCGGCGATGGGTCCAGCCGCCATTTTTAAATAATAAATAATAACAAACCGGCCGAATGAAATTGAACATTAAATCCCGCACAGGACTACGCCAATCATCATGCTTATAGTCTGCGGCACGACTTTTCATTGGCGTACTTACATTTTCTCCTCATGGATTCTAATAAATCTCGATTAGTTTCGTCAGTTTTTAAGCTAACTGACATCAAAATCGTTACAGTTGACGTACAGATTCGAATCCTACTATCACTCCGTGTTAAAGCCACTCATAGACCAGCTAGCAATATTTTTCATTTAATATTATTTCATTATTTATTTTAAAATGAAGCTGAAATATGTTTTCCAAGCTATGACGCAATATTGAATCCCCCCATAAAAAATACTCAAACACATACAGATTTGTTTATGTGGATTCATTTTTATTCGATAGATCGATATCTCACGATAGGCATAATTCATAGTAATAGCAATGACCGACATTTAGGGGTCTATTCTGGTACCCCCGGTTT
>BGPR01004093.1:58346-119722 GCA_013235015.1 Araneus ventricosus
TGATGCTTCGTTCAGTTGCATTATTGCTGATTAAATAACAATTTTTTATGTATGTAACCGATTGGAAGGTATTCTAATTATCTAGTGCATAAGATATTCTGCAATATATATTTAAATCGAATAAGAAATACGATGTATCACCCACTTGGGCCTGCTTGACAACAACAGTTCTAAAGGATTGTTTCATGACTTTTTCATCAAGACCCCAAATAAATTAATTGCATCTAAAACATAAAATGAGATTTTATTCTAAATGAATTTTTCAACCACATGGAAAAAAAAGGGAGTTTCTCCCATAGAAAGAAGTTTTTATTTTAAGAAATTATGATTCATTTCAGTTAAATCATAAAAGAACTTTATAAGATACAAACCGTCATAGAGCTAACCTTTTAATATTTGCTTTTATTTCTATTTCATGTCACTGTTAATTATATTTTATTACAACCAGTGGTGAGTCAAGTGGTAGAACTCCAGGAGTAGGCGGCTACAGCCCATATATGCCTCGATAAGTAAAACAACCGATGAGGGATCATTGTGAATACTGGCGCCGCTTGTCACTCGTTAAAAACATCTAGACGCACCTAAAAAAAATGTTCTCAATGACCATTCTTGGGCGATAAAGATTGTTAATTCTACATAATTTTATCAAATTATTCAAGGAGTATTGTATTGTTTTTTTTTTAGCTTCTTAATTGCGGTGAGAAAAGTCTGTAAAGGTTAAAGAGTTTTGGCTTGGCTCTTTAGCCTTGGAGGTTTTGAACATTCCTATTATATACCAAGTTTTTATGACTTTGCCCTCCCCCAGACCCAAATCCTAGATATTCACATGGTGGAAATACACAAGCAGTACGCAGAAAGATCATGCTGTTTATTAGAGGCTTTACAATTTTCTTAAAATTTATTTCTTATTAAAATATGAGTACAGAACAGACATTCCAGTTCCACTACAGCTCCTGTTACACCATGCATCACTCTAGTAATTAATGCATTTTCTTATTTTAACCCTTAAAGTTTTACCCTTTTTAACTATAAAATAATATACTTTATAACCTAAATTCTAATGAATTTAAGTAAAAACTTTCTAAGTTTGTAGACTATTTTTTTTTTAGTTATAGAAACTTCATTAAAAAATCTACATCTGAGTCCCAACCTCTTAATATGTGATCTGTTTATTATTTATTAGAGATGATATTTATTCATAAAATGCAGAGTTATAATTCTAAAAACCTTTGAAGAGGAGAATTTATTTGAATTATATAGGGAGAATATAGTCTGATGGTCAGGATGTCATAGAAATTTGATCTAGTTTATTTGGCATGATATCGTACAAGCCTCCTTGGATAAAAAAAAAATAGTGTATACTTTCTAAAGCTCCCCAAACATCAAGTTTCTAAAAGAACTTTGCTCTAAAATCTCTCCAAACTATTTTTTTGACGACTTACCAAAGATGAAAAATTAATAATCAGAAAAAAGAGCAAAGATTTCCTATACATGCAGAAAAATATTTGATGATAATTAAAGACGGCTACAATTAGATTAAAGATATACTTTATTTCCATCACACGCAAGATTAAAATATTTTGTTATATATTAATGCTCGGCATAGCAATTAGGTTGTCGTACATATGAAGTGCATTTGAAATATCCTTACAGAATTATACTAAAAGATAGCTGAAAATCGATGATAAACCTTCGGTTTTAAGTTTAATTTAAAAACGCTGGTAGGAGTCTAAGAAATGGAATAATGTAGTACTTTTATTGCGAAAACAAAAAATAGAGAAACGATTTTAAAGTAAAGACAGACCAAAGAAATTATCCGAGTTAATTTCATAAGATCATTATAAATATGTGAAAACTATACCTCCACGCTCGTACTCACAAAATACCTAAATTTTTAAATAATAACTCACAAAAAAATATTATTTTACGGTGTAGAAAATAAAAATGCTTAGTAATCAAACAGAATTTATACGCAGCAGCTCAAATTATTAATTAGTGAAGCAAAACATACCTTGATTTCTTTTCTTTCGGCGATGTCCAGCCGCCATTTTAATAATAAATAATAAACAAACCGGTCAGAATGAAAATTCGAACATTAATCCAGCACATGGCTACGCCAATCATCAGCTTATAGTCTGCGCACGACTTTTCATTGGCGCCTACCATCTTCTCCTCATAGATGTACATAATAATCTCGAGTAGTTTCGTCAGTTTTAAACTAACTGACTACTCGTTACAGGTGACATGCAGATTCGAATCCTACCTATCACTCCATTAAAGCAGTTTAGGATTCATATTCTAGGCATTTTGTGTTGGTGAAGAGAGGTCACTTTTTTCCCGCACGTTAACTGGAAAAAGTGACGTCTCCCAACAACAGAATACAAATAGGCCCCCCCCCCCCCCCCCCCCCCCCACCCGGGGGTACCAGAATGGACCCGTTAATTTCGTAAAAAGAAGATGTGAGGAATCCACTTTTCAACATCTGTGAATAGCACTGAAGCTCAGTAGCGTAAAAAGAGCAAATTACGTCTGGTGCTTGGTGCTTTTTTGTCCATCCTCCCTGTCATACGGCCATGGTGTCTTTGTCCTAGGATTTTGGATCGGAGGGTTCGAGACCTGATTCCATAAGAGATCCGCCGTGTATACAGGCCTGATGTGAGTGGAACTTGTCGAGGGTTAGACGTCCTCCTGCTGGTGTGAAAGTTTGGAGAGAGGATGCCAACTCAGGTCCCAGATAGCAATTTTAGTTTGCAGCAAGCTTTCACTGCAAATATGCAAACTTGCAGCAAGGTTGACACGACAAGAGTGCAAGCTTGAAACAAGCTTGCAGAAGCGACGAAGTCACCACGCGACGAACTTGCAGCAAGCTTGCCACGTCAAACTCATTGCAAACATAGCAAAAACAGAGTACGAAAAAAACCTCGGATTAGAACTCGCGACCTACCGCTTCCAAAGCGGGCGCTTTAACCACTCGGTCAGATAAACTCTGAGAGGAGAAGATAGATTTCGTTAATAGATCGCGCATACGATTTATTTTAAACTCTTTTTCTTGATTTCATTAATTTTTTAAATTTTGTGTTGAGAACATCATGATTCGAAATCAAAGAGAGAGCGATTTTCGCTAATAACTACGTTTTGCTAGTAGAATAAATTATGAAATTATGTTTCAACAGTAATTACTTTTAAAATGGGACAAAATGTAAGTTATTATTTTTCAACAAATATTGACTGTTTTTTAGGTTTAATTTTGTTTATAAACATTAAAATTTCAACGTTAAGAAAAAGGCGATATAGTTTTCTTTAAAGTGCGAGTTCTATATTTAGTAAAAAGATGGAAAATGCTTCAAATTTTTTTTATTAAAAAAGTTAGTTTTTCACAAATTATCATTGATTTATTGAATTAATAAAAAGAAGGACGGTCTAGGAGATGCTATTAAAAATTGGATGTTTTTTTAAAACAGAGACAAAGATAATTATCTCTTTGTGATATCATCTTTGCATCAAGCTTGTTTTGCAAACTTACATTGCAAGGAGGGGTAGCGCTAGTTGTAACGGCGTTGCAAGTAAGGGTGGCGATTCTGCATTGTTAGTTTGCCACAAGTTCGCTTCAAGCTTGACGCGTCAAATTTGCCATGACAAAGTAATATCAAGTCTTGCTGCAAACGTACGTGCTATCTGGGGTGTCATCCTCGTCTTCAAATCATGGTTTAAAATACGAGGAAGATCTCAAAGTAATCCTATGTGTAGCTTCAAAACGCAATGTTAATCTGAGTAAACTAAACTAAACTTCCCTGTGATATTTGGTTTTTTAAATGTGAGACATGAAAACATATATTTTGAATTCCCGGCACTCTCGGATAGTGGCTCCTGAATCATCGATATCCCACCATTAAACCACTACTGAAGTATCAAAAATATCTATTTAAAAAGGTTCGAAATCAATTCGAGTGAAAAGATCTAGGGATATATCACTTTCTTATGGCAATCACATGACATGGCTCG
Organism: Araneus ventricosus; assembly: GCA_013235015.1. Lineage (NCBI taxonomy): Eukaryota > Metazoa > Arthropoda > Arachnida > Araneae > Araneidae > Araneus > Araneus ventricosus. The sequence goes on from BGPR01004093.1 coordinate 62,349, forward strand.
TATTGTATGAGACATAAAATTCGTAGCAATACCTGAATCCATGTACAGAAATTAAAATGCCGTCACGCAGCAATGTATCTAATAGAATTCTATGAAAGTAGTCATGTGATTCAGCAGTGAGCACGTGGACTAAATAACGAATGAAAGGGTATAAGATCGCGGATGAGGACAAACATGCTTTTAGTATATACTGGAAAAACACGTGCCAGAAGTATGGCGTGAGTAAGAACGAAATTTTATATAAAAGCGGATCACGGTTTGATGATCCTTCATAATCCTAGGATTTCTTGCAGAAGAGGAGGAAATATCTTGTGACAGTTCACTTACCGATTCTAGCTGAATACTGTATTCATTTTTATTTCATAAAGGAATTGACGAGTTGGGTGAGTATTTTTAAGTTTCCGGTTAATTACGCAAAATAATTAAATTATCCTAGTTATTTCCTCCTCTTTAAAATTCTTTATTGACTGACTAGCTTCTATCGCCGACAACTGCTCTGTCTCTAAAGTGGTCCCGAATCATTGTGCTTTGAAAGTTGAAATTGGCTTCCAATCCTTGCAACGCTGACAAACATGGAGGTATCTTAAAATTAAGCATCGAAATTTGATTGCGGTTCAGTAAAACATTGCTTGTTCAAAATCTTTATTTAAAAACTTCGAATCTTTCCAAATTTTGAATATTCATAAATTTCTAGTTGCGGAATATTGGCAGTATTTTAGGCATTCGTCGTGCAACTATTTTAAAATCGGTAGCCGATTATTTTTAAAGATATGTTAAATCTTGAGTTTCGAGTAAAAAAAGCTCCTTAAAACCTTAATATTGGTGTACACTAAAAACTATTGGTGTTGGTTTTCAGAAATACTAGGATCTTTTTAGCAACGTAGAATAAATTTGAATTCAAAATCTGGCTAACGTAGATGTAACTGAACAATGGTTTCTCACCCTTGGTACCAAATTCATTCGCTTCATTACATAAATTTGAATATTTAAAAAGCAACTCCGAAAACGAATAACATTTAAAAGTGCTGCTGTATATTGCACGCTCTTCAAATTTTGCAATTTTTCGTAAATACATGTTTCTTAAAGGTCGCAAAAATTTAAGTTTCTGTGCTTTTTATTTTGGTCTTTTGAAGTACTTTTTACTTTCTAATATACTTAGTATAGAAGATTGTGTAATTGTAGGAAAAAACTCGAGCTTGATTTTTGTTGAATATCTACGTTTTAGATGGAGTCCGATAACGCCATTTTTGGAATATTCTATTCCTATGACGGTCGGTCTGTGAACGCAATAACTCGAAACTTCGATGAGCTGGAGGGATGAAATTCGACCAAAAGACCAAAATTACATATATCTATTAAATTTGGATGAAATTCGTAGACAAAAAGCTTGTCTATATATCCTACGCGTGCATGTTAACACAACTGAAACGGAACGAGCTGGATGAATGAAATTTGGAAAATGGTTTTATTAATATCGAAGACTTATCAAATTTCGGATCAAATTTATCGTCGGGATGACTGGCTATTTGTATGTCTGTCCGTATGTATGGGAACGTGATAGCTCAAAAAGGCAAGCTCGATAGATTAACTTTAGTATGTGATATTTGTACCAAAATTGTGAATTAGTATCATTGTGGGCCAAATTGGTCGGGAAAAGGTACTGTTCTAAAATGCATAACCGGTTCTCTTGACTATGCCATGAAGCTAAACTCGATACGCGCCATACTGAAGAAAAGAGAATGTTATCTGCTTTCTGCACTACTTCTATTGGATTTTCACAGCGGAACTTCGAAGATAATTTTCTATAAGCACTATATAAATGTTAAGGGGTATTTCCAAAACATGATGACTGTTCATTGTCGTAAATCAACTTATTCAAAGAATAAATGTCTATACTTGCAAGTACTGTCTTAATTTAAAAATGTTCTGTATAAAAATGATTTTACAAAATATAACTAAGTTACAAGAAAAGATGACTTTGCTATTGTGCCTGTAATTAATGTAAATTTTCAGTTGGTTCCTGTAAGCAAGAAGAGTAGAATAAAATAAGATGGTTGTTTTCTCCACTCCTGTGTTTTCTGCGGTTGGACCGACGGTGTTGCATAATAATAGGTATCTGCCTCTGTGTTCTATAGCAACGACGCCAGCACTGTTGGCTGTGCCAATAATCAAGCGGACATGGTAAGCAAACTAATTTTGTCATCTTGTTTATAAGTGGTGTTGAGCGATCCCTGAATTTGAGATGAAGTAGCCAAGGGGCGAGCATGCATCTCAAACAGCTTCATCAAGTGGTGTTTAGCGATACTAAGAATTTTATAGCTGGGTAATGTGAGAAGACTGGGTTTTACTGAATTAATCAATTCTAAGCCTTGAGTTCTGAAGTTTTAAGTTGTATCTTGGAATTATAATCTTGATGCTATTATTTCTTTAAAAATGTTGAATAATTACTTTTGAAGAAAATTCTAGATAATTTCGAGTAAAACTGAACTTTGCTCTTGAATCGTTAATGCCGAACGCGATTCCACTAATTTTTAAGCAAAGTAGCTGCTTCGGTTGTGATATCTTGGAGAACTTCGTGATAAATGCATCAACCAGTCTTTAACTACTTGGCTAGATAATTAGTATTGCAGTACCGAAAAATTTATACGAGTAAAGCTATAAAAATCACGACTGTGTTGTGTATTTAACCAAGACACGAGTTTATCTGAAAGTTGACCTTTTGCATTCCAAAAGACAATAAGATGCATATTTATACACGCGCGAGTGTAAGGATTGATTTAGCGCTTAGAAAGCTAAAAAATATTGTTATTTGTTTGAATTCCTACAAACTTGTTTTTGATATGATTTTTATAATAAGCGCTATCCAACAAGAGTGAGTAAAAGATGTATTACTCAAAATGTCGCGTCTGACTCGACACACGGGAGCAAAGGGTTAAAGAGACTGAAATCTGTTTCTAAAAAAATCAACTATTCAAATGAAGAGGGAATTTTCGGTTCAAAACTGTTTTTAGAAGCCCAGAAAATGTCCATAGTCTTGCAAGTCATGGCGTCATCAAAATTTTTGTAAAATAGAATAGGTCAACGTGTTTTGACTAAGGAATATTTTAAAGTTTAAGGAAGGAATTTAAAAAATTTTATGGCAAGATTTTAATTTTTGCTATGCTGGTTCATTTTGCCAATTCCATTAGCTAGACTAAATGAAATATCAGACTGCATTTAATAGTACATAAATGTTAAGACTGAATTGCTTAAGGCATTGGTGTCGAATCGTGCAAAGTTTTTTTTAAAATGGAAGAGACAATTTGAAATTCAACGTAAACTAGGTTGATTAAACAATTAGTTTTCTATTGCTCTGTTCTTAAGTGCAAAAGTTGTGGTGTTAAATTTAAGAAATGTCTGTCTCGTCTTCATTTGGAAATATATTTTCAAATTTTAACTTTCAGCAATGCCTCTCTCGTGTGGCAGTTAATCTTTATGAAACTGTTCTCCTGTTTTGCACCCCATTCTTGGAGACTTGTTGCTGTACCTTCGAAGCCTTCTGGACGCTGGCATACATTTGTGGATTCGGCAAAAGTTCGTTTTGCTTGTGAGGCAAGTAGTTGAATCGGACGATTAATGAATTTCATTTAGTCGATCGAGTAAGGCTTTCAATTTAAGTCTATTTGAAACTGTACAGTAATGGCGTATATCCACTTATTTTTTCTTGTTCATTGGAATGAAACTCAAATTTGCTTGACTTTGTCTCGGGCGATTTGCTTAACCTCCCAGCGGGCTCGCGTTTTCAAAAGATACTTTCATTGTGCATCGTATTACAAATTTATATTCTTTTATAAATTTAAGTGCAATTTTTATTTATAAAATTATTGCTTACTATTAAGCTAATAAATATTGATAATTTAAATAAAAGCTAGATTTATTTTTGTAAAATACGATATATTTATGTAATACGATGCACGATATGTCGTAAAATTTGTGCAGGCGCTCCCGCTGGAAGGTTAAAATATTGCGATATGGTGTCTTCTAAATATAAACTATTTTGAGAGGAATTTTAATATATAAACTGAATGTTAATCTTATTGTTACTACTTCTGAAATATCGGTGATAAGCAAAATGTCAAAATTCGTTGAGTTAAATACTTAAGGTTTGCTTTTTTTAATTTGAAAGCGTAACATTTTTATTGCTAAGAATGAAGAAATTAAGGTAATTTGTTTCGCATTTCGAAGTTATCTAAAACTGACAATTTGGCTAATTCATCATGCCTTCACTTTTCATAAATAAGTGGATATTCAAATTAAAATTTCACGCAGGAAAAATGTTGAAACTGATAAGTTTGCAGAAAGACTGCTTTATGGGTCCATTTCTTAGATGGTTCGATCCTCTTTTCAGGCTTGTGGTCATGGCTGGACATCCATGAAAGGCAGGGTCACTTTTTGGTGTGCTTTCTCAAACAATACAGGAGTAGTTGCGTATCGTTTATATGGACAACAGTGCGATAACTGCCAGGGCGAAAGCTATGAACCTGCTATGTGGTATCCTGAAGAAATGGAAAAGGTAATTTGACAAATGGTTTACTTTAGATTGCCATTAAAAATCCGATATTGCATCGGAAAGTGTTATGTTTATCGCCGATATAGTTAACAATTTCGTAGATGTCCACGATTCAGTGCCGACTTTTAAATTCTTATCTAAATTGTTGCGAAGGACTGAAATTTGTAGATCTGAAATTAAAAGAAATGTTCTAACCCCTTGACCTAGGAATTTAACCTCCTAATTAGATGACTCCATCCGTTTGGGGTATTTTTTATCTCAATCTATTTAGGATGGTAAAGGATACTTGGGGTATATAAAGCGTGTCCAAGTGATTTTTGTATTTAAAATTAATCGTTACGTTGATTTGATTACGGATTTAAAAAATTCTATAATTCGATGCACTTGTGGCATGTCTGTAAGCAAAGGGGTTCAAGAAATTCGAATACCCTGACAACTTGCCTTAATTAAATTTGGCTTCAGGTTAAATATTGTCCAATTCAACCTCTATCTGTATGTTTCTTCTGACGGTATTTTTTGTATTCAGAGGACTTTAAAAGATTTTAAAACCATGTATTCTTAAAACTGCATAGCGTACTAAATCCATTGAGTGCCCCGTCGAATGCCAAAAGAAGCTATTTACTTGGCATACGAGAACATATACGATTATATAGCTTTATTTTATGTCTTGAATCTCCGTTTTAGACTTTACAAGTCCGGAAAAACGACTAATTGCATCCGTCAAACTGGGATCACGATAATTCAAAAGTGGAAAGGACTAGATGGATGCCATTTGGTATGCGATCTTTAAACTTAGAATTGCAGATTTCCTTCAAATTTAGAACGAAATCGATGGAGGGAAAGCCTCGTTCCATCCGTGCGCATGTGAACATAAATCAAAAACCCAGTTGAATGAAATGGAGCACACGGTCTTATGAAATAGAATTGTATATGTCAAGTTTTCGACAAAATCCGAGTGACTGTCTGCTTGTGAATATGTGGACGCGATAACTCGAATGCAGCAGGTAAAATTTAGTGTATGATCCCTACACCAATATAGATCTGCATCTAATTTTACACTAAATCCGTTGGAGCAGTCTATTTCTTTGTCCCTGTGTATGTGAAGATAACTCAAATGGAAGAAATAACTTTATGTGGTTTTGGCACCAAAAGTCGCAGATCGGTATCTAGTTTTGAGTTATTCGGTTGACGAAAACTGATGCAAAATGCATACTTGACTTTAGGCTCAATATGGTAATATCGAATGACGGGTTATACCATGTTCAAGAACTTATTTTATTACGGAAGAATGAATACAGACGGAACTTGTTTATTTGGTATTTTCTTCGAAGTAACTACTCTGCTACACTTTTTTGCGATCGTTCATACCCGGATGCAAATGCGGATTGCAAGCCTCTTTGCCTTCGCCACTATACTTCGGAACTTGAATCATTTGTTTTCTTAAGCAAATTCTTCGTCCAAGTTTTGTGTGGGGGAGATCCGGGGAATAAACTGATTGTGGAAGTACCGGAATATGACGTTGAGATGTAATTTGATACTTACTAGGAGGGACTTGTGATCCAGCGCCTTATCGTGATGAAGCACCCACGACTTGGGGCTTCTCCGGCCTTGGAAGTTTTGAATGCCTGAAATCTCTAATTACGTACACGAGTTGTACGTATTTGAACTCGATGAAACGTGTTCTTGCTAGTTGGTCACGCGATACCTTCAACTGTCCTGCAGAAAATGGAAATTCACTTGTTTGGAAAATATTTAGAGTTCTGAAATTTTTTGAACGTATTAGCACTTTTAATACATTTTTTTCTATTTCTTTAAAACGCTTCATTTTTGTTGCAGGTGCTCTGGAACATCTGCAATCGTGTGGCTCACGTGTTTTTACGGCTGTGCCCGACCACCGATCCAACTCAACAGGAGACCTGGCAAGCCGAAGAATCCTCATAATTCGGAAAAGTGCCAAGCCTGCAAAGATGGAGTCTGTGCTGAGCGTAGATAAGGGGTGATAGGTGCTCGACGCACGTCGGAGCTTGCATTACGAAGAACGCCGGCGCGGCCATTTTAGATGGTTTTAAAAACTTCAGTAGATCACTCCTCAGAACAGCTTGATCTACTTAATATAGTTAAGTAAAATCCAAGTAATATATGCAGTAAAATTTCATTTTTGTTTAGTTAAGCTTATAAAATACTAAATTATTTAGTAATTCCTCGTCTAAATTTTTCTTGGTATATTGATTGTACATATAAACTTGATACAAGCATTGATCTATTTTTAAGCCTCATCTTCTAATCAGCACTTAAACTTTGCAGAAAATCTTGCAATATCTCATTATCATAGTTATGCCGGTGGAGATGTTTTTCATGCAATTAATTGTTCAATAAAATATTTCCCCTAATCAACTGTTGCTTGAATTATTTCTACTTGTGAATTGTGAAAATGCATAAAATTTGTTCATCCAGTGTATTTAGACCGTTCTCTAATAACTTCGATTGCTTAAATCTACTTGGAAGCTTCAAGGTTATCTTTAAACGGATTCGTGATCTTAAACTTCAGGAAATCTTCACTTTTTTAAAAGTGAAATTAATACAGATATCGGTATTCTCCTAAAAACTACGAATTTTTTAAAAATGAAATTCATCTAAAATTCAAAATTGGATGCGTTTTTGATAGTTTTACACAGCATAATGACAGGGCCGGCCCGAGGGGGGGGTGCGAACGGTGCAACCGCACAAAATCCCGCGCTTCTGAAAGGCCCCGCACCGCTGACGGATTTTGCAAAATTCAATAAAATTTTTTATCCTCTTTAAAAAATTCTTTCAACCAACTTTTATGTAAAAAAGGCATAATTTTTATAAAAAGAAATATATTGCAATTTTTTTCTGGCTTTGAGAATTTCCTTCAAAGATGTGTTAAGCCAGCGGGAGTGGCCTCCCCAAAACTTTCTCGCTTACGAATAACACGGGTAGGGGGAAAAATACACCGCGCGCCGGAAAACGAGTGGTATTCCCTAAGGTGGGGAAAACACTCGCTCCAGTTTTCGTAGCTTTTTTTGCCTAGAATGGAGAAAACAGTTTCAATGCCTGTTTTTAAACCGATTTAAACGAAAATCGGAGACAAATCTACAATTAGGGTCTCAAGACTACGTATGAAATGTCATTTATCCAAGTAATTTTGTTAAGAAGTTATGGCGTTATAAAGTATGCGATTAAACCGAACGACAGACGGTCAACCCTTTGACGGATTTAGCCCAAATTTTTATATGTATCTACAATTCTGATGAAAAAACTGTGCACAAATTTTAACCATCTAGCTATTTAAGTTTTTGAGTTATAGAGTTCACATGAACGTGGACAGACAGACTTCCCTTAGATGGATTTTGTCCAAACTCTGATAGAAACCTACAAATTATGTGTAAAGATCACATACCAAATTTCATCCCTGTGTCTCTAATAGTTTTCGAGCTATCGTGTTCAGACATAATTCCAAAATTGTGTTTTTCGGACTCGGGGGAAGTCTAAAACGTGGAGATTCGTCAAAATCTCGAGTTCAAATTTTTTGACGATTACAATACTTTCTCTTTGTATACTTCGTATATGAGAAAGTAAAAAGTAATTGGTGGATCTAGTGGATAAGAATCGAACAATGAATTCCCTTTGCTACCTGGAAATCCACGTGCTTCCGATTCTTGGGCAGAATAAAAGGTAAAAAGAGAATATTGTTCAGTCCTAAACCAGGTTCGATTGTTTTCGAGCTATCCAGGCATCATATATGGTCACTCTTTTCGGTGCGGGGGGAGGAACACCCCAAAGTGGATGTCCGTCATTTGAAGATAAATTGCAGGTGATAACATTCAATACATTCCTAGTTCCCGACACAGGGTATACTGCAGGGCGGATCCACATCTGTTTTGAGCGGTTCCACACCTGTTCCCCTAATGGCCAGCAGATAGTCTTTCCCAGGACAGCTTACAGAAATACCTCTAGAGGAATGCCTTTTCTGCTTGTATAGTTCTAAATTGAACACATCTGTTCCCCTTGTATTCAGCAGGACTGTTAAGCGATGAAGTATATATCTCGCAGGGGTTTGTTTCTCGCTTTTGTTGTCAAAAGTGTGGTTTTGCAGCATCTATGAATTCATCGTAAGTGCTTGTTAAAAGATAATCTGTTGCATCTATTCCTCAGAGTTTAATCAATAGTAGTGAATCTGAATATTGGATAGTGTGAAACACGACGGGTAACCCAAGAAGTTTTCTCAGAAGCTTAATTTTTCCAGTGAACCGTTCGCGTTCAGAGTAGCAGCCGTACAGCAAAATAAAATATTCTGGATTTATTCTTGCAGACAAATTTCAGGTATACATACTAATTTTTGTCTTTTTTTATAGTTATTAAACTTTCCTTTTATATTTCCAAAAAACAAATTTTAATATGACGGGTTATTAATTTATAAAACAATGTAGTTCCCCTTTGTTTTTGTATTTCAATATTTTTGCTATTTGTTGTTATTGTATACATTTCAGATAAAACATTTTTTTATTAACAAACGAAAATCTGTGTTTCCTACTCTTTTACATTGGGCATTTTTCATTATAAAATGTTACTTATTTGGAACCTTCTTATTGTTTTGGGAAACTACATATATCGAAGTTATTTGGATAAGTTTTAAAATATAATAAGTATTTCGAAGATAGCTTTGGTTTTAGGATATTTAAATTGAATCAATCAGGTTGCGTATAATTATAACTTATATAAAGTTTGTGATCAGTCGATTATTTTTTTTTAGTTTGATTTATTTATTTTCTTGTATATGAAGAAATAATGAGTTCAACTTTTTTTTACTGAAATTATGAGTCCAACTTGTTTTTAAATATGAAGAAATAATGAGTTCATTTTTTAAGAATTCACTTGATAATCCGAAATACAAGAAAATCCAATTCAAACAGTATGAAAATTTTATTTCAATACTGAATGCATGTCCTGACATCGTAAATCGACAGAAAAATTGAAAAAGGGGTTATTTTCTCTTTAAATTGACTGCAAAGTTGAAAGTTTTGTTTCTTCAGCTTTCATGTTTTTCGCATTTCGTAATTTTAATTTTAGCACTGAAAGTTTTCAAACTAAGCAATTTTTAATATATCCTCATAAAAGTCAGGAGAACAGGACGCATTTCTACAATATGAGTTTGCAAAAAATAATGGGAGGAATTTTTATCTTTTATTTAGAAAGGAATGCTTGAATTCAGGGCAAGCGCGAGGGGGTTTCGAAAGGTGAGAGCACACAAGGCCCCACGCCGCTGACAGAGTGCGCAAAAAGAGAATGAATTGCATTCATTTATTTAACGAAATCAAAATTTGCCGTCAAGTTTTACCTTCCAGGTCACAATATTGCAAATATTTACATTTATTTAAAAAAAAATTTTAATTGTATCCAAATTTTACTTTTGTTCTAAAATTATATTGACCTTACCAATAACGCTCGCATCCGCCGGAAAATCTTCCTCAAGGTTAAAAATAATAAAAAATTACTTGATCTTGCATTAGAGGCGAACAATTGATTTGCTTAGTCATTTTATCATCGAATCCGCATTAACCAGAAATGTAAACCATAATGATATTAACAACGTATGTGCTATAAACTTATAACAAAATGAAACAAAAATCATGTATTATAATCTTATTTTAGTAAGTTGAATACCAAATTTTATATATGAAGCAATTATTTTTGTTTGATTTATTAACGATTTTTTTTTTATTTAAAATATTAACTTTAACAAAAAAGTAATTTATTATTTTCATATATTCTTTAGTCTTTACTTAACCAAATTGTGAACAGTAATAAATAGCAAAAAGCAATAAATTATTTTGTTGGACGAAATTTTTTCAAGGCCTCGCAAGTCAACTTTGCACCGGGTCCCGCTTTTGTTCGGGCTGCCTCTGCATAATGAACCAACTTTGAAGCTAATTATTAAACCTACTGTAACGTCAGATTCGAAAATGGCAGTTTCATTAGCTATTAACAAAATGTTTTCATCGTACAAGCAATTTGAAGGATTAATTTCAAGCTTTTTAAAATAAACAATCACGAGCACATTACGTGCAGTATGTGCCTCGAGAAAAATTCATCAAAATACTGGTAAAGCCGTCTTGGCTCGCTATTTGAAACAGACTGATACCTAAAACCAATCCGTTACACTATCTCGGCCTGTCAAATGACCGTTTTACAGTGGTAGTTTCAATGTAGAGGGGAATGTCGAAACGTTTGGTGTTTAAATCGATCAGCCGACCAACTTAATTTTATTAGGTGCATGTAAGCTACTATAAAGTGAAAAATATTCTTTGCTGTGAAAAATACACCTTCATTAGGCGTTCTAAAGTTTCTCGAGTGATGTTACTGTTTAATACAAGATGATGGTTGGGCCAGTGGTTGCTCATCCATTACCCAGATAGCAAAGAAGGTTGCCATTTCACTTGCCATAGGCTGTCCGCGAAAGCATTGCCGCAAGTTTTACATAGGAAAGCTTTTTATGAACTACCTCACCGACAAGGTTTGAACGACAAGTCTGTGAAAGCATTTCCGCGCAAACTGTTTCGGAAACAATTGACGCAAGAAAGCTTTTTATTAACCACCTGTCCTATCGTGTGTAGCCCCGTCCGGTATAGTGGTTATTGCGTTTGCCTCCCACCTAGGAACGCGAGTTCGATCCGCGGCTTGCAGGAATTTGAAGTTTTGTCACAATCTATTATCTAAACATACAAGTAAGTTCAATTAAAAATTAGATTAATCAAATTAATTGAAATTAATAATTAAGATTTCCAATTGACATTCCAGATGACGTCAGAAAAAGGGGGTTGGACCCCTGTTTGGCTTTGAAGAGGGGGTGAAAAAAGGGGGTTGGACCCCTGTTTGGCTTTGAAGAGGGGGTGAAAAAAAGGGGGTTGGACCCTTCTATAGGAGCACAGCTTCGGAAGGGGAGCTCTATTTTGTTCGCCGAAGGAGGGCTCTTAACAACCTTTTGAAAGGCCTGAAACAAGCTGGTTATCTTGCGGAAATCTTACTAAAAACCTTACAGAAAACCTTGTTTCTTGTTGACTAGCGAACCTTTCCGCTTACTTTGTCGAAAGGTTCAACCCTTGTCATGGACACATTTGTGACAACCCTTTACCCTTGCTGACGACAAGATTTCCAAAGCCTTTTAGACAAGCCTTCTTTTCTGTCTGGGTAGGACTGTAGAGCAGCATCCTCTGAAAATTTCTTCAACTTGTATTTTCGTTTCTAATCTTATTGGTTAGTGTTCCGCGGTGAGTTGCATTAACTGCGAAAATAGATGAAATAATAAACGAAGACTGGAAATAATATAGAATAGCAGAGATTGGATGCGGCTGCATATCGAATAGCTCTGATAAGCATCAAAATTCGCTCGAAGTGATATTCGGAAAGCGAAAAATTGATTTCTCCCTTTTGAACTAGGGTGGTTTTTGTCACTAGGCTGAAAATTTTACAGCTGTGGTTTGGCGCTTCCCTAAAATGTGAACATTTTGGCGAATCTCGAGGTCGGATTTTTTTTGACAAACAATACTTTCTCTTTGCACCTTTAAATATAAGATGTAGTAAAAGGCTAGTTTCGGAAGCGCTTAAATCTGTCGCTGGGATGTTGAAATATTGTGGTAAACTTCATTCCTCTCGCTTTAGAATAGGGCTTTTTAAGCAGATTTTTAAAATCTGTAGTATCAATTAAACATTCTGTTATTCATAACCAGGTAGTCTAATCATTTTCATTCTTTCGACAAGTATTTAATCGGATATTTTATTCTGCATTTTTAAAAACTTGGGTATTTATATGCTATTTTTGGATGTTGCGGTGAATGCATGCGTTTATTAAAATCTTAGATTTTCAAGTTTTAGAATTCGGAACCAAGAAACTTTTAGTCGGTCCATTTCCTATCTTATTTGTATAAAAAAAAGAATGTTGCCGATCTTTCCGCTTCACGTTTTACTTGTAGTTAATTGATTTTTTTATCGTATCTGTGGGCGAAATTTCTTTTCAGATCCCAACTAAACTATGAAACATATTGCGTTACACGCTCTATTCTATTTTTATAGGCACTCTTCAACTAGGTTAACACGCAATTCAATTTTGCGTCGTTTCAGCTGTTGATTTGAAATTCAAATCGTGGTACGGACAAATTAGAAAACTTTTATTGGATTTAATACAGCAGAGAAAATGCCTTACTGAATGAAATTAATTTTTAAGGACTTTCTGTTTGGCTACTCTTGTAGTCGTTCTACAATCAGCTAATCTGAAGGAAAAAGTAGTACGCTGGCCATGAGAGAAGCATTACGTCATCGGATTCACATCAACTGGTTTTATTCTAGCTCTTTGAACTTTCTGCAATCTAATTTTATTAAATCCGATTTAGAGAAATTTAAGACAAAGGATTTTTTGAGTTCAAAACTTTAGGACAGACCAGTAATTAGGCAGGTGTCTGAAGTTTCGTCTCGCATTGTCAAAATCCGTAAAGGCTCAATTGTTTTGAGGCTTTCCTTCCCAGATAGCATGCACATTTGCAGAAAGTTTTATTTTCTTTATCTTGGCATGACAAACTTGACGTAACAAATTTGCAACAACCCTTCTGCAAAGTAAGATAGCATAATCGACCACCCCACTTGCAGAACAACTTTGCTGCAAAGTTGATACGTCACATTTGCACACCACGATTGCAAAACAATTTTGATGCAAAGTTTATTTCGCACTTAAAAAGCACCACAACCTAGATACAGTTGCATATTTCTGGTTTTGATCCTTCTGTTTTAAAAAAACACCCGATTTTTAATGGCAACACCTAGACCGTCCTTTTATTAATTGACCGCCCTTTTATCAATGATAATTTGACCACCTAGACCGTCCTTTTATCAGTGATAATTTGAAAAAAAGCTAACTAGTTCTTTTATAAAAAAAAACTACTTTTGAAAAATTCTCTTTTTACTAAATATAGAACTCGCACTTTATAGAAAGACTCCTTTTTCTTGATGTTGAAATTAAACTTAAAAAAACTGTCGATGTTTGTTGAAAAATAATTGGCTTTCTGTCCCATATTTTTAAAAGTAATTACTTTTGAACTCAAATTTCATAATTTATTTCACTAGCAAAACGTAGTTATTAGCGAAAATCGCTCTCTGACTTGAAATCATATTCTCAACTTAAAATTAATGAAATCAAGAAGACGGTTTAAAAATAAAATGTGTATATGCACGTATGTATTAGCGCAATCTGTGTTCGGCAATCGAGGTCTCGCTGGCTGAGTGGCTAAGGCGAGAGGTTACAAAGCGAGTTGTCGGGGATTCGAATCCAAGGTTCGTCTGCGTACTGTTTTAGCTATAGTTTGCCATGAGTTTGATGCGACAAGCTTGCTGCAAGCGTGGAGACCTCGTCGCTTCTGCAAACTTGTTGTGAACTTGCATTCTTGCCGTGTTAAACTTGCTGCAAACTAAAATTGCTATCTGGGTTGTACGACACAATGTTGTAAATTCGCCGTCAGATAGCACTGCGATGTACGTCAAACAGGTTTTGAACCCCCTCCCCAAGGTCACGAGGCAAACGCCTCTAGCACCTATGTGAAATCCACCACTTGGTGTTTGAACATAATGAAAGCAGGCACGCGGCTTCGAAAACAATACGGACCTAATGCTTATCACAGTTTGAAGTTTGCTTCAGAAATGAATTTGAAACTTCACGGCCTTATTCACCATCCATGGTTAAATGATGGTTCTGCCATGATAATGCGAAAGCTAACCGAGATGCGTCGCCAAATGTATACCGTAGCGGGTTGCTATTTTTGTATGGTATCTCAATTTCTCGGTTGTTGGCGATTTTTAAAATTACCATAAGCCTTCGAGCCAAACGAGTTTCTCGTCAACTCGCTAATTAGGGTATACATCCAGCCTATCATTTCGGTCAGCATTCGCTTGTTCGTGTAAATTCCAATTTAACCGCTGATCATGGTTTAACCATAGATGGTGAATAAGGCCGTTAATCTTGAAGAGCAGTGTAAGAGATTCAATTGGTATAAAAAATTACCGGTTTTCCTGGAACAGGAAAAGCCAGTAGCGGATCATCCAGGTGTGAATAAAGTTCAGAATGTACACCGACCATCTCGGTAATGCCGAGTGTTGTCACTTATGTCTGCTGTGGCAGAAATAAGTCAATTCAACAATTTTAACTCGTCACAAAATTCCCCAATCTTGAGGTATAGGAACTTGAAATTTGGCAGATGCCTATTGGGTGTTAAGAAAGGTTCTATAGGATGATTTAGCGACTAAAGAATAAACTTTTAAAAATTCTAAATATTTAAAAATTTTTTTAGCTTTATATCTCATTGAATGTTCTGTGGAAAATATTTATTCAACAGTAATACCTAAAGCAATTTTTTTGAGAAAGTTATTTACATTTTTCTTTTCTTTTATGCAACGAATCCTGAAATCTCTTGGTAATACGATATACTCATGTCGGTTAAATTCACCTTAATTATCAACATAGATTAAATACATTATTTACAAAATTGAATAATGCATCAATTATAAAATTCAGTTATTAATAAAAAATATGGTTAAAAGTATTTTTGTCCACGCCGGCACAGCCTACCCAGAGAGTGTAAGGCACATGGTTAAAAGTATGCTAAATTATTTTGAAACGTAACGAGTGGCAAGTCGAAATATACAAATACATGTGTACTTTCAGAGGGACTCCAAGAAATTTAACGCCAGTCTCCCCCAACGAATTTAAACCGTCTCTACAGAAAGAGTGTTACTTTTCGAGTTTTGGCTACTGTGGCCTTGTGGTAAGGTCTCCGCTTTCGAGCCGGAGAGTTTAAAGTTCAAAACCCGATCCACCGAAGATCCGTTATGTATGTAGATCTCATGCACTCTAAATATGACATTGAGGGTTAAGCTTTCACCCGTTGGTGTGAAGTGGAAAGTTTGGAGATGGGGTTTAGTTCAGGTGTTGTCCTCGTCACATTTGAACAAGGTTCAAAATTACGAGTTCGTCGCAAAATGGCTTTCGTGTCACTTAAAAACGTGACGTTAACATAAATAAACTTTTGCTGTTAAAAACGTGACGTTAACATAAATAAACTTTTGCTGTCTTAATGCATGATAGAATGTCAATTTGTCGTACGAAAAAGTTTTTGAAGTTTCTACTTATAATTGATTTATTAAAAGCAAAAATATTGCACTATATTCCAAAGGAAGTTTTTAAGCTTGTGCTCTTGAGTATAGAGGTTTTTCCAACACATTAAAGCATATATTTACTAACTAAATTATAAAAAATAGTCCGAAAAATAATTGAACTAAAATCAATTAAACATTTTAAATTGTACAACGCATTATATAGGAGTTCTAATAGACGGACTAGAAATGTATTAAAGTGTAAAAAGTAAAAATTATAATCTTGATAAATTTTATTAAGCTAAGATGCATCATTCAAAAAACTTGGATTAGACTTACTTTAATAATGCTAACAAATTCAAATGATTCTAATTTAAACCAAAAACGATATTAAATAATACAAAGAACTTATAAAGAAAAAAATAAAATAAGGAAGCATAAAAATTATTTCAACCAGTGAAAGAATTGCTCCTTCTGTTTCGAGTAGCAATGACACGATGAACAGAGGATTCGAAATTGAGTGTGTCCCTTTATATTTATCACTAGCAGTACGCGCACGGCGTTGCCCGTGGAATCAGGACTTCAAAAAAATGAGAGAAAAACTCCCACAATGAAAAAAGTTTTGAAAACAAAATCAAAACAAAAGATACACATTATTTAATTTTCCTGCTTATTTTTTTCCCGCGATAATGACATTTTAACTGTAGAAAAACAGTACAGAGTACGTTAATCCAAAACAATATTAAAAAATTGCAACGTGAAAATCCTTATTATACAGCAAGCAAAATATGCGAGACAAATAAAGACGTTACGATACTGCCAAAAATAATAATCGAAGTCATTCAATTGAAGGTTATGACGTCACCTGCGCGCTGCATTGTCAGCCAATGAAATTGCCAGCAACGTTCCGGAGAAAGTTTCACGGGAGGAAGCTCGCTAGAGAAAAATATCTTTCAACTGACCAGGAAAAAATTAATAAAAAAAACGCGAAAAGATATTTTCACCGTTCTTGTTTCAAATACGACAGAACCGTTCCAGTTTTAAGCTGAATAAAATTGAAAATAATAGTGTTATTAGAACGTCGGATGTAGTAAATTTAAAAACAAAAATAAAATTTCGATGGCAAAACTGACTATTTTTTAAAATTTTCTGAAAATTCAGTAAATTACGTTTGAAGCTCAAAACAAATTTCATTAGAAAGAAAATTGTTTGTTCTATCGGATGGTGTATAAATTGTTTTCGAACTAAAATCAGAAACGATACTGTGGACAAAAATGTTTCAAAAATCACACAAAAAAGCACAAAACATTAAATAAAAAAAAATTCCAGATTAAATTTTAAAATTCTTGCTTCGCGGTGCATTAAGTCACCTTTTTGACTACCTGTGTGCCAAATTTCATGGCAGTGAGTGCGATAGATTCGTCCACACACACACAGCACGTACACATTGAGGAGGTCATGAATGGACTTGGATTGAAAACTTCTGATTAACTCTTGAAGTTTCTGGACAAAACTTAGGACCTCTCTAATGATATGAGAAAGTCTTTCAGCTTTAACATCATACTTACGAAACGTATCGTATTTGAAAGTGTAAAAGTAAAAACGCAATTTTTGATTTTGATTCACTTTATAAAATTTACGAAGCTAAGATGCATCCATCATTCACAGATAAAAAAGGCGAGAGTAATCCCTCTTTCGTCAATGTTGATATTTTTTTTTCTAGACACGAACTTATTCAATATTCGTTGTAAAAAAAAAAAAAAAACTTGAGGTAGGATAATGGCATCGCGGAGGGAACAAAGTTTTAGTGATGATCCGGGCGTCAGTCTGGAGAAAGTTGCAGAAACTGAATATTAATGCCTTTATTTCACTTTTCAAAAGTAACCACAAGGTTGGACATTCAAGAGAACTCCACTCCAAGCAAATTCGATCGTTCCACGTCTTTTTTTCTTTCTAAGCAGATGTCATGATGATGTCAAGTTATTGTCTCAATAAACCTGATCAGCTGTTTGAGCGTCACCTCCGATAGTCTGCCCGTCGTTACTTGATTCTGACGTCACATGGATAAAGCTCACTGTGCTCTTTTTACGTCAGAGGTAAAGAAATAGCCAAGCCTCTACCCCAGTATGTTGATAACTGTGATCTAACTGTAACTGTTTTGTCTTGTTAGAAATGTAATTATTTATTTTTTAAATCTGTATTTGTAGGATGATAAATTCATTTTTTACTTTAAAATAATCGGCTAGATGGCTGACACAAACTAAGTTGTTCGTGATTTTCACCTGTGTTAAATGTGGAATATTTATTGAACAATAATGAGTACTCGAAGGTAGGCTGATTTCTTCTTTTAATAAGTTGAAATCATGGGCCCGGTTTTCATCTTAATTTAAGAACTTTATATCCATTAATGAGATTTAAATATAAAACTTAAATCTGCTTTATTGTATAGCTTTATACAGAAAAGCATAAAACTAAAGGTATTCGGACAGGCTTTAGTTTTACGTTGTTGTTATAACTTGAGAACATTTTATGTTTCCAAATACTTATGATTCATTAATGCCAAATGCATCTAACCATCGTTATTTTCTTCAAAGTAAGTTGTCAAAGGGAGAATCAATTTTAGAAAGTTGTTTCAACGACTTTCACAAGTGCGAAAAGCTAGTGTTTTTAGTTTTCAATGTGTAAGCTCGTTTTTTTCCATGTCAAGATTTCATGTCATGTTTCCGTTAAAAATTCGTTAAATCTACATTATGACACATCAGTATCGAAGTCTGATACAAATGCTTTGTTGGTTTTTAATGTTTTAAATCGCACAAATATCACTTTGAAGCCTGCCGCTTCAAAAATAATATAATAAAGTGTTAAAAATATTTAAAAAGTGTTCACATGCAGTTATTTAGAATTAAAAGGCACATAGCAATTTTTGAAATACTTTTGTCTAATTTCATTTTATGCCCATGTGATGCTACTAACTAAAATGCAAATTTTAATTATATTTATTTATGACCAGCAGTGCTTTGTAACAATTTCTGAGTGGATGAACATTAAAAACTTTGAATTTTACATTACTTTACAAAGTGTAGGAAATTTGGTGGTGAGTAATTATGTGTACTCTGAAATGCTATCTAGTCTTTTCTGTTTGGAATTCCAAGATAACAAAATTTGATAACACTGAACTGAAAACTATTTGGTAGACATTCTTTATACTTGACTCTTTTAAGAGAACAAGTTAGAGAAAGGAGTTAAAAACTTCTTTTTGTTTATGGCAAAGAATAATATTTTGAGGAAGAATCGGGGGAAATCTTTTGATGTCAGACCTCCAAGAAGATTGTGAGTAATATTAAAGGAGAAATTAAGGATATAGATTTTAAATTACTTTAAAAAATTGTTTAAATGCTATGCAACCTATAATTGAGAAAATATAGGAATTTTGAATTATCTTCCAATTTTCTAATTAGGGAGTAATTTAGTTTTTATTGAATCATTTGCATCTAATTCAAATAATGTTAGGAGTTGGGACTTGATGATAAAGTGCAATTCAAGTATTAATTTAAATTAAATAGGGTGTCAGAAGGGGAATCATTCATAAAATCTTCATCTAAAGAGAAATAGGATATGATCTGTTGTTTGCTGTTGCATAGTTTAATGTTAAATATTTTTAAAGAGATGGAATAAAAATATTTTGTTTTTTAAAAACTTTCAAATTATTAAAAGTATTTACTAATCATGTTTCAGTGTGTAAAAAATTGTACTTTTTTTTCTTTTGATGCAAAGAATTGTCAGCAATTAGAGTGTTAAGACAACTGTAGTGGCCAAAATTTATTATCTTGAAAAAATTTTGTATCTTATTCTTTCTATTAATTTTCTTTTTATTATAAACTATTTTTTAAGAAATGTTAACAAATAACATTACAAATCAGAATACAGTACAATAAATTAATTTACTGTCATTAGAAATATATATTGGAGGGGGGCACACATTTATAATTGCATAGATGAAAATTGAATAATAAAAAAAAAATTACCTAAATAAATTTGAAAAAATTATCTAGGAGAAAGGAAATGCTGTTACTTTTGATTCCTAAACTATTTGTTTCTCATACAGATGTTTTATATTGTTTTGGATAAATTATACTTATAAAAGTTCCCATTTCTACACAAAGATGTAATTTCAAGCTAGATATCAAACCCCAGTGGTGGTTGATAAGCTGCAGTCATTATTCCAAAATCTTATTGTTGTTTTACCAATATTCTTATTTCATGGGAAGCAATAGAAAGTTTGTTAGGGTAATAAAATAAAAATGCTAAGATAAACTTCAAATCTGATTTTATTTCAAACTTCAAAGCAGAATTAATAATAATGAAGGCAAGGAAAAAAAAAATCTATCAATTTTTTAAAACCATGCCACGGTGGCTTAGTGATGAGATCTTGGCATCAGTACCGGAGGGTTCCAGGTTCGAAACCTGAATATCCGCATATATATGTGGGTCTGTTGCATGTTAAATCATATGTAGAAGGTCAAATGTCCTCCCACTGATGTGGTGCAGAAGGTTGGAGGGGGTAGAGTGCTAGCTCGGATGTTGTCCTGGTCATCTGATTGTGGTTCAAAATTATGAGGTCAGTTCCGAAATAGCCCTCATATTACTTTAAAACAGATGTTAATTTAACTAAATTAAACAATTTTTTAAACCTCTTACCAATAAAATTAACTGACACATAAAATGATATTTACAATTATTACATGCTAGATTTGAGCCATTACAAGTGTATTTTCTAAATTGTGTTTAAGTAGGAAAACAGAAAACTTTCATTTGATATATTTTCTTTAAGAATTTACCAGGTACCTTAATAAAGTATAGTTTTATAGTTTCACTATACAACTTTGAATTATAGAACTATAGTGCTTGAGAAAAGATTAATATCAGTTGTATGCACTTTGTCTGCATATGTTTTTCTGTTAAAACATTAAAAAATGTATGTAGATCTGTCCTATAGGATAATCTTATTCTTAAATGTTGCCGCATTCATATACTTCTTATACTGTGATATTTAAACACCAGTAGTATATACCATGTTTCTTCCAAACAATAATAGAATCAGATATTTTCACTATTTCAAATGCACTTTGAAAAACTGTTAAAAAAATATTTGCAAATTTAACTTAAGGCAAAATACTTACAAATTTATAAGCCTTGAATATATATATGGACAAAACAACTAATTTGTTATGTATTAGTAACACTAGAAAAAGAATGTGACATTTTCTGAAGTATGACAAAGTGCGTTTGAAATGGTTCAAAAGCATTTTGGACAACAAAGTGGGGTAATTCGATATGATTACTCTGATCTGTCACAAAGCTATTCGGTACAAGCTGACTGACCATCTTCCAGCCAGATAACATGGGCATTGTGGCTGAACGCATAATAGCCCCCATTATAAGCACTCGGGCGATGACCCCCCCCCCCTTCCATTATAGAGGTTCACCCATCATTGGAGATGGGCCCTAAGAGCAACACCACCTTTATTAAGGAAGTGAGACCCCGCTTACTTATCCGGCAGCTTCTCATTCCTATATTTGAGGTGTCCTTTTCAGGACAGACAAATAAGTAAAAAAAAAGTGTATTTTGTATTGTTATTAGTGATAAAATATTGTTTTAAATATTGAAAATCCATTTTTATGAATAATTTCACAGTCAAAAATTCTATTAAAGAAAATTTCTTAATAAAAAAAGTTGGTAAAGCTTTGTTATACAGCATCACTGGTGATATTTTGTAATTTTGGCGACTTTTTACGTTTGGTGCCGAAAGATGCCATTTTCCAGGTCGGAAGTAAAAAAATAAGCTAGATTCCTAACATTCAATAAAAAAAGCAAAGCCGCTGATGTTTTTTTAAGTTTAAAAAATTTGCGTTTGCAAGAGAACAATGTGTAACAATACTGTCACCATGTTTGATTAGGCAACACAACCGCCACCATGTTTGTTTATGCAACAAAAAAGTCGCCAAAATTACAAAATATTGGCAGTGATGCTGTATTTCAAAGCTGTTCCAAAAAGTTAATATTCTGTTGCCAGAAGAAAATTATTCATATTTTATATATTGAAAAAATAATGATTGGAAAAAAATTTAATGAAGTAATAATTTATTAAATATTTTTTTATACTTTTGCATATATTCTCTGGTATATTTTGATTTATTTCTTTTTACTGTTTTGCAGTCATAGTAGGTGGTTTCACCCAAACATCACTGGTGTTGATGCTGAGAAAATGCTTACAGACAGGGGACTGGATGGTAGCTTTCTAGCACGACCTAGCAAATCAAATCCTGGTGATTTCACTCTCTCTGTGAGGCAAGTTCACTCACATTATATTATATTTTTATTTTGAAATGCATAGAGAGATAAGCAAATATGCTAATATTTTGTTGCACAGAAAATGTCAGATTTGGTACATAAGCTGCAAACAACGATAACTATATAGAAATTTACATTTATTAATAAAAAAGCTCTGTTAGATGCAATACATCTGCCACACTAAGAAACTCCTCCAAAGTGTTTTTGATGGCTGTTTCATTGGTGAACCTTTCACCTGCTAAAAAATGGTCCAAATGTTTAAAAAAGCTGCAATTGATTGGTGAAAGCTTTGGGATTAAGAAGGGCGAGGAAGAGTCTCATAGTGCAAGCAGTGTACTTTTTGGATACTTGTTCAGGAAGCTTGTGTTGTCATAAAGCAGTAAAACATCATTTGTGTTGATCAATCTAGTCTGCATAACTTGTCATTTTTGATACTTTGTATTAAGCTGCCGTTGTTATTTTTCTGCATTAATAGTTTTATACTACTTTTCAATTAATGCAATATGAATAATTACAGCTGTACACCACCAAACAGTCATCATTATCTTCTTCGGATGGTGACGTAGTTTCAGGATTTATTTGAGGGATTCAGCGACATCTTGCCATTGTGTAGACTTAAGAAGGTGATCGTACAAGATCTGCTTTTTACCTCATGTGTCACTATTCTGTTGAAAAACAGAACATTTCTGTTCTGGGTGAGCTGAGAAATGCAAACTTCCAGTCATCTTTTCAGGTTTTGTTCATCAAGCTCATGGGGAACCCAGTTTTCTAGCCTTTTGACTTTACTAAGTGCTTTCAAGTAATGAGAAACTGTCGAGTAATGTATGCCTGTTTCTCTGCCATAAATTCCTTACAGTTTTATGAGGATCGGACTCGACCACTATTTGCACTTGGTGGTTTTTGATGCCTGGTGCTAGGTGTTCATTTTTCAGATTCATATTGCAGGATTGGAATTTTTTGAACTATCACTGAACTGTTCATTTTGTTGCTGCATTATCTCTAAATGCTTAGTTGGTATTCCTGGCTGCCTGTGCTGCTTTGTAGTCCCATTTGAACTTGTAGAGAAGAAGTATCCATATGTGATTTATGTCCACATCGTGTGGTGTACTACTACCATCTGGCACTCTAATGATTCCATGCCTCCCATACAGAGACATTTAACCTGTTAACACTAAGGATGTAATGAATATTTGCAACTATTCGGTATTCGGCTGAATATATTCAGGATAACAATTTTTTTAGATGTGCTTTTAAATACACATTTATCAAAGAATATTGCAGAATTACATATCAGTTGCACAGTGCATAGGTATATTTCATAAAGTTGCATATAGTTTATGATTGCAAAACCTAAAATTATGATGTAAGAACAATAATTTTTTGGGAGGAAGTCTGTTCTATTTGGTTTCATAATGCCAATTAGGGATGTAACAACTATTCAGTATTGGACCTATTCAGCCCTTCCCCGAATATTCAATCTGGCCAAATGCTGCACAGATAATGGTCAGAATAAATTCAGGATAAAATGTTTTCAGAAAAATTTTGTTTTAAATATATTTAATAAAGAATATTGCAGAATAACATTCTGGTACATTTATTATAAAAATATCTAATATTTATCCAATTTTAAGTTGCATAGTACTTAAGGTGTATTTAATAATGCTGGATATCCTTTATAGAAGTCTGTTCCATATGGTTTCATATATATTACCAACTTCAGAAAATAAATGGTCACTATATAATGCTCGTAGGTGCTGAAAGATAATTTCTTGCCAAATTTGCGAACCTTGGAAATTTTTCTGCATTTTTCCCCTCCACTAATTAAGTAGACACTGCATCCTATCTATTAGAAGTTCTTTGTCAACATAGTAATTTACTTCTAGTAATTTTAATTTATCGATTTAGTTTTCTGTGTTTATCACTGTCATGCAAACAATGGCAATTCTTTTATTTCTTTGAAGCAATCCCAAAATGAAGAGGGTTTCTCATTTCTTTTTATTTGAATTAAGATATTTAAAATATTACAAATATACATAAAAGCATTAACATTTTTTAAAATATACAAATAATAAAAATCCAATTTTATTTAATCTTAATTTTTTTCATTTAAATTTGAAAATATATCATTTGCAATCAAAAGTGAAATGTTTTTAAAAATTTAGTATTCGGCCTGAAATTTGGCTATTTGGCCAAATCACTATTTGTTACATCCCTAATTAATACCCAGAGTCCTATTTATAGGACAGTTACACTCGCTTCCGTGGCTACACTGAGTGCATTCCATTGTTTCTTTTTTGCTTTGTCTATTTATTCAAGAAGTATCTCCAATGGGGAACTTCAGCATTTTTTAAAAAAACGTGAAAGCAATCCATATTTATAGAAAAAATCATTCTAATTTCAAATGTGCAAGTGAGATTTTTCACAAAAATTTATTTATTTAAATATTGAGAGCGAAAAATGCACTAAAATTGCAGGAACGATGATGCAATGCGAAATGCACTCTCATTGGCTGACTATATTTTGACATTGCATGTGTCCGGCGCTTCCGCGACTCATATTGTCTTTTGCAACTTCTCGGTTATATCAAGAGCATAAAATTGATTTCTTAGCACATTTTTTTCAAATGCCTTGAAAGAATGTGTATCTCTGTGAATGTAATAGTAAGATTTTCCTGCAATCAGCACTCAAGACACTGACAAGCTCTTCTGTAGTATTTTTTATAGATTTCTGTAGTATTTTTATAGATTTATTTGAAAGCTTTGGAACAAAGCAAGCTATTCACTTTTTTTCAGTAAAATCCTTCCCTCATCCTTTATTGCAAGGGAAGCAGCACAAATTTGTTGTCGGTACATGTGTTTGTAATTATTCAGTTCCGACAAAGAAACTGGACACGAAACGCTGCTCGGACCTTCCCTTGAATACGAAGCTATGTTCATGTATATTAACTAAATATACACAATAGACTTTGCCTTAGGAAAAATGGGTACGTTTTGAAAGCTACCCGTTAGGCAGTGATAAATTGAAGAGGGGCATTTGCACATTCCGAGGAAACGCTGCGATTTCTGTCGCACATGAAAGAATTAAAAGCAATGAACCTGATTTTGCAGATCTGTGAAATTTCATTTGCCTACCAAAAACAAAACACACACACACAAAAAAAAACACCAAATAATTAAAAAAAAACAACAGGAATATACTTATTTCAGAAGTTCCACAGTTCTGCTCAAAATAAATTCAGGTGCGGCATTTTTTTAAAATAAGCGTGTGCCTTTGAAAAGTTAATTTTATTTTATATAGTTTTATTTTACTCTGCTATGAAGAGTATAAATTATTTCCTTTGTATAAGTATTAATTTTAAGAGATTGGTTAATGGTAATTAATACAAAAAATCTGGTAAAAATAATTTATATAAAGAAATTATATAAATTTATAATAATATTCAAACATGACCAAATGCTACCATGTACAAATTGACAAACCCAAGATGTGCAGTGAGATAAATTTTTCTACTTTTTTTCAATTGTAATAATTGATAAGTAAATTGACTTTTTGAAGACTAATTTTGATTTGAATATATTCATTGAATTTAAATGATTTATTTTGCATCAAAAATTCTGTGAATTATTTTCTTGCACTACAAATGAAAATGATTTTCATCATAAAAAAAGTAATGAATTTAAACTTATATTTAAGATATTTTAATTAATTTTGAATGGTACTGTAATTTTTTAAAAAAATATGAGAAACTTATGAATATCCATGGAAATAATATAAGCAGTAAAATAATAAGAGCAAGTTTTTTAAAAAAAATCTTAAAGAAGTTGGGACAGCCTCTGTGCCCCTCAAAGGGTTAAAATATAAATTCCATGTAATCAAATAGAAGGGAAAAAAGTAATTAAACTTAACTATTTGCTTTAAAATTGATAATTAAAATCTCACCTTATATTTATATTCAAAACGAAATGGATATTGAATTCAAAGGCTGTTTTTTACTGTGCTTCGTGATATACAATTTTAATAGATATAATATAGATAAATTACTCATTGGGTGCTGTTATAGTTGTATTAACACATTTAGGAGCAATGCAATACTTGTATCTTTCTGACATTATTTTATCTGATGCAGTAGTTTTAAATGCAATTTAATGGAAATTTATTGAAATGTATGCTTTAAATTAATTTGGCTGTTAACAGTTGAACCTTCATGATCTGCATGCACCACATGCTTTTATTTGTAACTATGCAAATTCCTTCATCCTGAAATCTGATGTTTCACATACAAGAAGATTGCCTTTTTGGTTGCAATCATGTGAATAGCTGTATCATAGTGAAAAAGTCATGGATTGTTAAATAAGTACATGTGTTACATGTACAAATAGTACATGTACTTATGAACACGTTACATATACTTACTGCATACATGTACTATACAAGTACATGTATGTAGTAGCCTACAAAATGGAAGAAATGTAAATATTACTGTGTAAAATAGCTATGCAAAGTAAAATAAGATATAATAAAGGCAGTTCATTATTAACTTCAAATATTTATCTGATAATTTTGAGTATAAAGGCTGATAATTACATCTTACTATTTTTTTGCTTTAACCCTTTATGTCCCAAATTAATTTACCAGCGAATTTGCAATTTTATCTTTGAACTATTAGATAAGTTATCAGGCAGAATAACCCCAGGAAAGAGAAAGAAAACTTTTTTAATTAATTAAAATAACTTAATTAATTAAATTAACAATTTTTTTTAAATTCCTGCCTTCAACTGCTATCTACTGCTTGCTGTTGGAACTAGCGTATTTCAGCGTATTTTTGCGAATTCCGCCAAGGAAAAAGGTCATAATACAAAGATATAAGCGTGATAAAAGTGGGACTTTAATGTCCCGTCAGGACATAAAGGGTTAAGAGGGATGAGGGAGGGAAGTTTTTTAAAGATTCATATAGTGATGTTTTTATGGGCAACTTTTTCCTATATGTTTCATTAAAATTTATATTGTATAGGTTATTGTAGATATTATGATTCATTAGTTCTATGAGAACAAACTAGTCAGTATTTAAACAGCATATTTTTAATTTTTGTATTGAATTTGTCTTTTAAAATGTACTTTTAAACACTTTCTTTACTTTTATATATTGAATTATATTTTATTTTTTTAATGAAATTCATTGCAATCATGCAAAATATATAAATGTCTCTATTCTCAGTCTCTGAGGTATATCTGTTGTTAGCTTCAAAGTTGATCAGTTAATTTTTGTTCTCTGAGTTATCTGCATGTCATTAAAATTGAAATGTCTGAACAGGAATCTGAATTGGGGTCTTATGACCAAGGATTTTTTTTCTTCATATTTTGTGCTTTTTATAATTAAAATTCTGAATAGCTAACAAATGAATAATTGTAATTAAATATATTAGTATTTTCTGTTTGAAACCTTTTTTTTCTTATCTTGTTTCTGTACTGGAAACTTATCTAATATAATGTCTTTTTCATCAAAATTTAATTTTATGACAATGGCTTGGTTTTAAGATCGTGTATTATGGATTTATTGGATCAGTTTTCTTAAATTTTCATTTAACATTTGATGGTAAATTTTGTAAGTGAAGAATTTTTACTTTGTTGGACATGTATGAAGCTGTATATTAATGAAATTTCTTTCATCTTATTTTCTAACAAAAGTGCTAATGAAAATCGTGTATTCCTGAATTTGTATATCATTTTATTAAAGACTTCTGCCTTAAAGTATAGAATTCATTTAATAGGTATGTAAACTTTTATACTCCATTAAAAATAGTAAATTAAAATAAAAATCATCTTCTTACTTAAAATAAAATTATGCATCAGTATTGCTCCATCAGTTTTCCATTTTTTGCTCATGATAATGTAACAGCAAGTTTTTAATACATTTATTTCTCTGGACTCCACAAAAAAATATACAGCTTTTTTGTAAAAATCTTCAAAGGGAAATTTCATACAAGAAGGTATTTCAATATTTTTATGGAACTTTTATTTATTTATTTTAATTTTGTTAATGGAAGTTCTTTTAATTGATTTTGATTGGTGTTTGACAGTACATAATTTAAAACCTGGGACCTTTGGGTCCTGAGTCACGAATCTTAACCAATAGACAAAAGGAATTCCCTCTGTCCGGAGGTGGATACCGACTTATACATCCAGAATAGGATAGTGCAGCATGTTGCACTACAGGTGTTTTCTTTTCTAAACATCTAAAAATATATATATATTTTTTGTATTATAATACTCTGTAGTAAAATTGCTTTTTCTTTATTACAGGAGAAATGGAGAAGTAACTCATATAAAAATCCAAAATACTGGTGACTATTATGACTTGTATGGAGGTGAAAAGTTTGCTACATTGGCTGAACTTGTGCAATATTATATGGAAAATCAAGGACAACTAAAAGAGAAAAATGGAGAAGTTATTGAATTGAAATATCCATTAGTCTGTGCTGATCCTACAACAGAAAGGTATATTGCTTTAGATGAATAATTTTTATAGAAGGGTTTTGTAATTCTGATAATATTCTTGCATGAAATTTTTAAGAACAGTATTTGTACTTTCCATTATGTTCTGCTTTCAGAATAAATAATTTTCTTTTCTGAATGCAGTGGCTTATTTAGTTCATGCTAAACTTTTGTCTGTAAAAATGAAAATAAACAAAATCCTTGGAAAATATACATGGAACATCTTTATGGACTGTATGTTACACTGGTTGGTGAAACTTATTTCAGAATGTAATTACTTAAGCTTTTGTTCCAGTAGGTTTCAGTTCTTAGCATATATGAACAATGATTTTTTTTGCATCATTTTTCAATTTAAAATTATCTGGTATTTTTAGATATTGCTTTACAGTCCATTGCTGTAGACTAAGAGTATTAAAGAGCTTAATTGCCATATAAAACATTTATTGCAATGCTTACACCAGCCATTAAAATATCTTCCTGTCCCATGCACCAATTTAGCACCTAATGTTTTAATATGCTAAATTTTTGTTTTCAATTTGGTCAACACATGGACTAAAGTATCTTGACCCTTGGAAGTTTAATTCTTAAGTCCAATGCCTAGGCAGATTCATATATAACACAAGCTACAAGGATCATCACTCTGCCCTGCCATAGCATCCGGGTAACACATGAAAGACTGTCCGCTGTGACAGCATAGTCAGGCTCTGAGGTTCCTGCATTATAGCCCCCATTATGAGCAGCTCATGCAACAACAACCCCCATTTTTCCGGGGTACGACCTGTCTTCGGAAATGGGCCCAAAGAGCCACATCACCATTATTATACCATCGAGTTGGCAAGAGTCAACTTACTTATACGGCAGCCTCTCGTCCCTGAACTCGCGCCCCCCATCCCATGAGATGTCATATATAAAACCACTCTATAATAAAATGTGAGATATCTATTCGATTCTTACCCCATATGGAAAGAGCATGCCTACCTTTTGCTACAAGAACAGAGAGCACTCTGTATCGAAGGCAGTCCATTAAATATTTATAAATTTCTGTTACAATGGCATATGGTTCTTACAAAAGAATTTTAGTCAGTTCCAAGAACATATTGATCTGTATATTGTCTAGCTGTCAATTACAGCTTCATTTTATTCAACTTGTATTCTGTAGGATTCAAATCAAAGCTTTATGACTTCCGGTACAGCATCTATATCGCCCTTGAAAAGATAAATGTTTTTCATTTTACTTGTTAAGATATTATATTACAGATGGTTTCATGGGCCCTTGTCTGGGAAGGAAGCTGAGCGAATTTTGATGGACAAAGGGAAAAATGGAAGTTTCTTGGTTCGTGAAAGCCAAAGCAAACCAGGAGACTTTGTGCTGTCAGTCAGAACAGATGACAAAGTTACACATGTTATGATTCGCTATCAAGTATGTGTTGCAATGCATATTTTCTCTTATTCTTTTAACACTATCTTTACACTGTGTTTTTTTTAACCCTTTCTAAGGCCGTGAGAACTATACTTACCATCAAATTCATGAATTTTTAAATGTCTGCGGTAAGCTATTTTAACACCTCTGATTAGAACTACCATCTCTTAGTAACTTCAGAAACTACAAGAAATGTTAATAAACACTTTGACCACATAATGGGGTCTTAACAATCAAATTAACTATTATTTTAATATAGTAATGTGCCAACACCTAACGAGGAAAAGAAGACTGGTGAAAGTTCTCTCCAAATTTTTCGATGAAACAAAATCCTAGACATTTCAATTTTTTGTCTCAAACGATAGTGTCTTGATTTTTTAATTAATTATCAATTGATGAAATTAATACAATAAGAAATTAATTATATTTAATCAGCTAAATGAATTTCTTTTCTTAAATTAATCTCAATCTCAAAAATATTTTAATGTACAATTACTAGGAAAAAATGTCCTTTTAAAGAGTTAAGGAACATAATATTCAGATATGAAGAGTAATGCTGATTCAAGGGAAACCTGTGATATTTTAAAAACCATATGCAAGTTATCAAAATTATATTGCTGGCTAAATAAGTATCATAATTGCAAAGCTTAGTAGATTCATTTATAACTTTATTCTAATTTACCAAAATAAATCATTCTGATGTACCACCCTCATAATAAAATAGTTAACATTCAAATCCACAGTAATTTTTTCACCTATGAAATTGATAATTATTTCCTGATAACCATTTTTGAGAATCGTTTTTTATGTCTTTTCAAATATTCTTCTGAACCATTGGCTTGCACATTTCAACTTTTTAGAGGTTCAACGTTAAATGAATTAATTATCCAGTCATCCCTTAAATGCAAAAAGAAAAATTAAAAATCTTTTTATGTTGTAAAAATTATGAATATTTAGGGAAAAAAAATTCAGGAAAACAAAGTTTCTGGCTCAAAAACAAACAGTTTATTTTATTATCAAAAATTAGCAACATTGTTTCAGAATATATGTGCACCTTTGTGACTTTATTTTGGTTTAGAATTTTGTGGACAGTAACTATTATCTCAGAATAGGCTTAAGCTAGAAGGTTATCTTAAAAAATTAAGTTAAATCGAATAAAAATTTTGACTAAATGTAATGATTCACTAAAAATAAATGAAACTATTATGAGAGATTCAATTAAGAATTTTTTAAATGTGTAATAAAAAATTTAGAAGGTTTTAATTTGTCTTTATTTTCTAAATAATGTTTATTTCAGAAATGTATTCGTGAATGAAAATGTTTAATTCTTTAATTTGTTGTACAAGAAAACATGTATTGTTTTGAAATCTTTAATGCTGTTAATTGCAGTAAGTACTTCGGTGGCATAATGCTTGATTTTTATAGAATGATGAATTGTTTTGAATTAAGTGTAATCTATGTGTATAGATTACACTTTATATATATAGCTCTATACTCAAAGACAGGCCAAGAAGCTAACAAAGATTACGGTATGCTTCTGGCGCTGCACCGATGAATGGTGTAGTTGGTGTTTCTACGCGTTTTGGGGTTACTTTTTATTAGAATTCGCCAACAACCAGAAGTAGATTTTCTTTGTTTTGTGTACGCCAACGTTTCGTTCTCAAAGAAAAAAGAAAAAGTTGTCGATTTTTTTTTTACTAATACATTGCTTTATAAGTACATAATTTGTGCATTATTTATTAAAGGAAACCTGAGAAATATCAATAGCAGACACTTGACACTATATTTAAAATTGTATACAGCAGAAGATTCTATGCAAAAAAAAAAAAATAATAATAATTGATTACACCAACCATGCTTTCATGTTATCTTGAAATAAAGGATGCATAAATTTTTCAATAATTAAAAGGAAATTTAATAAAAAAAAAACTAAAATATTTGCAATGAATAATGCTCGAATAATAATCGAAGAACACTACAATACTTTCTATAACTTAATAAAAATTACAATGAAATAACTAGCCAAAAAATGTCTTCAAAGCTACAAGTACAAGTGAAATGACTACAAAAATAGGAAAATTTTCGAGCCTGTCAAGTCAGAAAGCAATGTTGAAACGTTTTTATTATTTTTTTAAAGAGGGAAATTAAGAAAAAAAACAGTTGTAATGATTTTAAATAATGTTGCAAATACTGAAAAAAGATAAGATCAATAAATAATTTCAAAAGCAGCGATATTTTAGAAGTTGCTACCATGTAAAAATGATAAAAAGAAATTAATTAAGAGCAATAAATTCTGTTACGTTTTCTGAGTAGTCATAATCACGCGAGCACCAAGAGAGATTACTCGCCAAAATGTGAACTCCGAAGAGACAGAAAAAAAGCCTTTTCCCCCAATGCTCAAGGTCGTTTTGGAACTGACGTAATTTCAGACGTAAGGCGGGAAAAAAAGATTTATGAAATTAAATAACATACGTTCTGAAAATAGATTTTTATTGCAGAGAACATCGGTTTTTGTTATTATTTAAAGCAAAATTCTGTTCAAATATGTCAACTGCTTTTAAAATACATTAGGATAATTGCAGGACTATTTCATTCGGCGGAAGAATACCATCCATAGCTTCCACTCTATAACATTCTTGAGTTGTCTTGGACTATAGTATATTATATTCGGTATTTTTATTAAATAAGTTTTTATATGCAAAATTTTGTTTAATTAAAC
Source organism: Araneus ventricosus (assembly GCA_013235015.1). Taxonomy (NCBI): domain Eukaryota; kingdom Metazoa; phylum Arthropoda; class Arachnida; order Araneae; family Araneidae; genus Araneus; species Araneus ventricosus. The sequence goes on from BGPR01004093.1 coordinate 95,035, forward strand.
CAATGTTTTCTGGAAGTTTAAATTAAATGTAAAGTATAATTAAGAAAAATATTGTTTTTCTGATTTCTGTTGCATGAAGCATAATTTCATTATGAATTTTGATTTTTACAGGAAATAATACAATATCTCCAATGTTACAATAAGGATTCATTAATAAACTATTAATAAGTTGATTTCTATGAATAAGTTTTCTTTACTTTTCAAGGATGGCAAATATGATGTTGGAGGTGGGGAAAAGTTTGATAGTTTAACAGACTTAGTGGAACACTATAAAAAGAATCCCATGGTTGAAACCACTGGAACAGTTGTCCATTTGAAAATGCCATTTAATGCCACTCGCATTACAGCTTCAACTATTGAGTGCAGAGTGCAACAGTTGGCGAAAGAAAATAACCATAGTAGTGGGAAGGCAGGTTTTTGGGAAGAGTTTGAGGTAAGAAAGTTTATAGTGAACTGTCATTTACATGTGTGTGGTTAAGTCTGCTTTTTTGTGTGCTTATAATGAATCAATAAAATATTCAGCACTACAAATTAGATTTTCCCCCCCTTAGATAGTTAAATTAATGTTTTATTTATAACAGAGATTTTAAGAGCGTAATGATTAACTATTTTTTTTTTTTTGCAGTAATTGATTTTATGAAAAACATTATTATGTCCAAGGAACTGTATTTCTATTTTCTCTGTAGTTTTTTTTTTATAAGATTTTAATTTTGTTAGTTTCTTACTTACTGCTTCATATTTCATAACAGTAAAAAAATTTCCACTGTTGCAGTCTCTGTCAAAGACAGAACTGTAAATCATGCATAATTAATAATTTGTGATATTAAAACAATTAATTTTCTGTTTATAATGTATATACCAATGAGTTATGTTTTTGCAGATTTTGAAGTAATATCATATAGATATATTAAATAGGATAACCAATTCCGTATAGAATATAGAAGTCACAAAATAGGGTTACTTACTGATGATGATTAGATTTCCAAAAACTAAGTATTGAAACTTTTTTTTTGTAGCCATACTTTAAAAAAAAATTCAAATTGTTTCAGCTGTTAAGTTGATTTAGAAAATGTTTTCATGACCTCATGTTTTGCTATATGCAGTTACTATTATCCTTTAAATAGATTTAAAAGAAATGGCAAGAGATATATTACTATTTCTTTTAAATATTTTAATCAATCATTTATTAAGGAATGAATGATTGCTATCCACATTTCTGATTGTCTAGAAAACATAGAAGTTTGAGAACTGGTGTTTTGTACGTTAGGAACTATTTTGTACTCAGGAACTATTTTGAAGGTTGAAACACAATTTTCTTATAACGGAACAATCATCCTTTCTTCCTTTTTCATAATATTTTAACTATACTTTATTTTATGGAAGATTGTGTTTAATTTTGTATGCATTGAATTTAATCTTTTAGAAGCATTTATCATATCTGATTTTTTTTTTGTTGCTATATGTTATAAAACTCTTCTTGTGTTACCTTCTCTTGGATACTTTATCAAAAGATTTAAATTAATTTCATTTCTGACTTGCAGTACCTTCAACAGCAAGAATGCAAGCATTTATACAGCAGAAAAGAAGGACAGAAACCTGAAAACCGATCAAAGAATAGATATAAAAACATTCTCCCATGTAAGATTTAAAGTTATTATATATCTGTTTTTGTTAACTAGCAATTATTATGAAATGTTTTGGTAGTAATATATACAAAAAAAATGAATTTTTGTTCCTTTTTTCTCCATAAAAGTACAAAATGGATCTATTTGATAATTCTGTCGGTTTTAATGTCTTCTTTATTTCATTTCATTATATTTGGTTTATTATACTTTCTGTTTTAAAATATACGGATTCAATTGAAATAACGTACTACAATTGAATCTGTATATTTTAAAACTCCTAGACAAGGAGTATGGGGGGGGGGGAGGTTAACATAGAGATGTTTTGAGAGATATAAATTTATATGCTCATTGAATTTTTTTTGTATTTATTAATGAGGGAAATTAATTTCTTTTTGATTGAAATACCCTCGTTTTTGTATTGATGTGTAGTTTAATTTGATAAATTTTTCTGGAAATTACTTAACCCTCCGAGCGGCGCAAACGTCTTTTTCCTTTTTTCATGTTGAGTTCAAAAGCAGATAGCTCATAGTTATATGTATATTTTCTCAAACATTCATATATAAAGTATTCTTAAGATTTCAGAGATATATATAATTACAAAAAATATCGATTCATTTAATTAAAAAGCTAAGTTTTCTAACCTGACAGCTAAAGTTCAAAATAATTGGGCACTCAGAGGGTTAAATATCAATATGCAGAAATAATTATTTTTAAAGTACCTTCAAGAAATCATTATGCCAGAAAATTTTGTTCTCTTTCTTTTTTTGTCATAGCTTCTTTTACTAACAGCTATAACTATAATAATTCAAAGTGAGTACATAAATGCTAATGTGCATGCACCTGGGGTAACATTTTGAAACCTTAGTGTCTTCAGTATTTTTCAAAATTCTGAATTTTGATGTATTATTCTGGTGTAATTTGTCTATTTTAGATACCTTCCTTATCTTGCTTCTTTGTGCTGATTAGCATTTTAAGGCTTATTATTGAGAGCAAGTACTTTTCCTAGGGTAAATTTCCAAAAATATACTAAATATTGCTTTTTGAGTTTTCAGGTGATATTTTATATCAGGAGTTGAAATAAACACGGCTCGGCCAAGATTTTTCAATGCAAACGTGAGAGATATTTTGAATAAAGCCTGAAAATGCAGGAAATGATTAGATGTGTAGTATCTCATAATCAAAAAGTTTCAGATAGATAGGATCAACTGACTGTATAACTGTATTTTAAAAGGTTGGAAATAGTGGAGAAAAGCTTTATTTTTATTATTATTTTCATTTTTGGAGTCAGATGCCTAATTTCAGTTGCTTGCAAAAATAGCCCTGTAACATGCTAAACCACTGATTAGAGTAATTTCATTTTCTTCAGTTAATAGTGCAATGTTTATAAAATCTTTTCATGAAAAATATTATCATTAAAGAGTTACAAATTTTATTTTTATCCTAATTAAGAGTGGGAAATTACAGTCACTTGCTATTTTTTTAAATTCATCTTTTGAATTGATTACCCATACATTATGTAGAATTGATTACTTTATAGAATGCTTATAATATCTTGTGTATTTTTCTGCTTTTTTATAATATTAAACTGAGCTGTTTTAAATAAATTTGGAAATCAATTAACCCCTTAACTATTTCCCTCAAGTTTACTCGTGCATCGAATTATGGCATTTTTACACTTGTAGTCTGAAATTACATCATTCTTAGACGTTATAATTCAACTCAAAAAATGAAGAGTTACTCGTTAACTTCTCAAGTGTTCTATGGACTCTTAATTTAATCAATATGACAACACATTCCCAAAACAGGAAGTGACATCTAATTAGATTAGTTTAAGGATTAATTTACCTCATAGTTAAAAATTCAATTGTGCGACTCATTTTGGTTAGTTGTATTCAAGTTTAAAAATGAATTACCATTGATTAAGGAAGTTAGGTGGACAAATTCTTTGTTTCTGAACAATGCATTCCTTTAATGGGATATTATGATGCAGATAATTTTTTATTGTTTAAAATGTTATATTTTAATTAATGGAAGTGTTGGTTATTAAATTGTTAGGTTATGCTGATTTAATTTAATCATTGTAATTGTTTATGGATTAGTTTTTCTCCGTTTTATTAGCAAGAGATACATGCATTTTATTTTAAATCCATTATTTTTATTACATGACTTTAATTCTGATTTATAGTTGATCATACTCGTGTAATACTAAAGGAGGTAGATGCCAATGTTCCTGGTTCAGATTATGTCAATGCAAATTACATAATGGTGAGTATTCCTCTCAAATGTGTAGAAATGTATGGTTTATTTTTAATAATTTACTCATGAAAAATATGCTAGTATAGAACAACAGCATAGAACTGATTGAAAATCTTCAATTCAATTAAAAATGGAATCATACTACCACTTTAATGCACATGTTTAAAAAAGAAACTTTTATGGATTTTCCTTTAGATAAAATTTTAATTATTATTTTGAATAATAAAAGTTTATCTAAATTTATAACTTTATTTAATTTGAAGTTTTACAGCATGAGTTATTGAGAACTGATAGTGATTAATGGACCACAGCTACTTATTTGTAATGTTTTTAAATGTGAAGATTTTTGAACATATTTACACTTAATATCACACTCTCATCAGCAGATCCTTCAATTCTCCTATAACAAAATTTTCATTTTCATCCCATTTATTTTCTGTGTTTTTATTATAAATGCACACTTACGCAATATGCTGTTGTGCTTGTGAAATTATAGCCAAAGGAAAATTGGTAGTAAATTAACATAAAGAACTTATTTAGCTTATAGTAGTATGTCAGTAACTTTCTTCTAGAATCTGTATGATATAGTTATGACATAACATTGATGTGAAGATTCTCACATCTGTTTATCACTTGAAATTACTGTCCTTTTAAATGAAAGAAAAGGGCTCGCAAAAGGACATTGTCAAAATATTGATTTCATGTGACAAAATGGAGTGGGGAAATCTTAATAATTTTTAGACTATATAAATATTAAGAACATTTGATAAGTCTTCTGAATAAAAAAATATGCTGGGTTGAAAATTTTGCATATTATAATTTTTTTTGTGTGTGGTATCAATATATTACATTTGCAGATATTGATAGATGACTCTTAAGATGAATAATGTGCAATTAATTGATTAAGCTAGGTTTGGGCCATAATGGAAGGGTCTCAGCATCTGGGCCAGAAGTTTGCGAGTTTCAGATTCAGTTCCACTAAAGAACCACTGTATGTGCAAATGTGGTGCACATTTGTTTGGGTCAAACATTTTCCTCCTGGTTTCGTGTGGTAATTACAGGGTGTCGACAGAACCAGGAAATCAGGGAAAAGTTGGGGAATTTTATCGATCTGGAAAAATCAGGGAAATTTGTAAAAATATCTAAAAATCGGGGAAAATTAATAGTTACTTGAGTTATTATATATAAATTAGTATCTTATGTCTAGCATTTTTTGTAATAATAATAAATGGAATTAAAAAAAAAAACTTTATTCATTTATAAAAGCATAAGTTTCTGATTAGAACGATTAATTTCTTATGATTTGTTAAAGAATAAAGATTTGCAGTAGTATTTTGGCAGTTCCTCTTGTTTAAATCTTTGCTAAAATATATATTATTAGGTATGTATAATTATGCTATTTTTATATTTATACTGCAACATGTTATTCTGGTACTCATGCAAAGAGCACTAATTAGTTATTGAACTGTTTTAAAGTTTTGAGCAAAGATCATATTAACCTGTACTGTTAATATAATTTAAGTTGTGTTGCAAAGAGTTGTTTTAATGTTTCTAGGAGTTCTTATGCAGTTTTAGAAGCAAAGTATTTTGTTAAAATTTCCTGTATTTTTTACATACAAGAAATGTAATATAGTGTTTTAACAGTTTTTTTAGGATATTCATTCTATTTTTTAAAAATTAAATTTCATAAAAATATATTATTTTTTCATATTAAATAACTGGTAAAATGTTTTTAATAATGTATTTTGTACACATACAGTGATTCTGAGTAGAGAGAAAGCCAGGAAACTAATATAATTAGTATCCGTAAATCAGGGAAATGTTGTAAGTTTAGACAGGGAAATTTTTTTCAGTTTCTGTAGCCATCCTGAATTAGGAGGATGCCTCAGATGGTGTCCTTGTCACCTAATCATAATTAAAATTATTATGTCGATCCCATGATATCCTTCATGTAGCTTCAAAATGGGATATTATTTTAATAGAATAAAATTAGGGTCTTATTTGGTAGTAAAATATTGTAGGTTCCTCTTTGTTAAGATTGGTGTGGATAATATTTACCAATTTTTTTTCCCTTGAATCTAACTTTTAAATTTTAATATTATAATCATGACGCATGCTGTTTTTTAAAAAAATTTATGCAAGATTTTAAAGATTAAATATGAAGATCAGATTTGTTATATTTATTATTTTAAGATTACTACTTATTATATGTGTTTGATTTCTGAAATTTTTAGTTTTTGTTTCTCCTCTTTATCATATAGCCTGATGAGGATCAAGTGGGTGATGGACCTAAAAAGTATTATATCGCGACTCAAGGTTGTTTGCATAATACTGTTGCTGATTTTTGGTGGATGGTTTGGCAAGAAAATACTCGAGTAATTGTGATGACAACTAAAGAAATCGAGAGAGGCAAAGTATGAATAGTTGAGATAAAGTAGCATATATTTCTGCTTTAATTTCTTTTATGTATGCTTTTATTTGTAATATTCTGTTTAAAAAATTATTTTTATAGAATAAATGTGCTCGATATTGGCCAGATCTAAACCAAACAAAAGAAGTTGGGAAGTTTGTTTTAAAAAATTTAAGCGAATCTTCAACTACTGATTATATACTGAGGGAATTTTCTTTGACAAAAGAAGGCTGTGTAAGTTTAATTTATGTTATGATTTCATTGTTTGAATCTTTTCTTTTTCTTATGTGAATTTTCTTAAAAAAATAATTTGTTTCACTAATTTGATGGAAATTAAGATTTATTTTATTTTCCTTTAAGTATGAAAAATAATAAGATACTAGCTGCATGGCCCGGCGTTGCACGGGCAATCTTGAATAATGGGATATTCCGAGGCTGAGAGAAGTGAGATCATGTGGGGCCTTGGGATCCATATTTTCATATGCCCGGCTCCGTTTTTTTTTTTTCAACAAATATTTTCACTTACTTTCCCCAACAAATGTAAATATTCTTTCAAATCTAGTCTAGTCTTTTTATTACTAATTTTCATATGCCCGCCTCCGGTTTATTTTTTTTACACATATTGTAGCTAACGTAAACGTAACGTTCCTCCCAAAATGTAAAAAATCATTTAAATCCTATATTGTTTAATTAAAATTTTTAAATCCAACCTTATAGTTAATAACTCAGCGTTTCTCAGAATCCACATTTTTTCATATACCCGCCTCTGTATTTTTCCCTGCAAATATTGTCACTAAGCTTCCCCAACAAACGTAAATCTGTTTTGAATCCACTCTTGTTGGATTAAAACTTTCAGTTCTAGCCTTTTTACTACCTTAAAGCAGTTTGGTTTGAATGAAAACAAGAGAATTCTTATGCTTATAAATTAAAACAGATTAGCATGATATTTGTTTTGCAAAAGAAAAAATAAAACGAATAATAATGAAAAAAAACGGATAAAAATGAATAATTATTTTCCCCAACAAACGTAAATGTTGCGAAACACCGTACGACAAAAAAAAAGAAAGAAAAATGCAGGAAAACGATTTTTTTTTCAATTGTTAATAAATCCAAACACAGAAGAACACAGAAGATCGCTCAAAAAGAAATACCAACTTCCGTTAAATAAATAAAAAAAATGCAACACCGGATGCGAAAATTAATAATAGAAAAAAAAAAAGAATCCGCCGTGAATGAATTCACCATTCTGCCAATAGATGGCAGCACGTCAATTCATTCATTTCGACGTTTTTAATTAATATCTTTTTAACTAATTGTAATTTCGGAATTTAAATGGCCGAAATAGATTCCTTGGATTATTGACCATCTTTTGGTACTTTCCGTGTGCTTCTCCGTTCAGCGGTTCGTGAGAAGATAGCCGGACATACATACATATATATATACATACATACGTTTGTTTACCTTCGAATTTTAATAGGATAGATTTAAAATTAGTAATAACAAATTGTTTTTTGAAATTCATAATATTATCGCCCTAAATCTTGATTGATTGTTTTACCAATATATTCATGTGATAAATTCTATATACAAACACCTTTCAGATAAATTCTTTTCTATGTTGCTTAATTTTTAAAATTAAACAAACTTCTACTTCAACTAAAGTATCTTTACCTTAACTCACGAGTCACTCCTTTAATGCCTTTAATTTTCCTTAAACCTCTCAAACTCTAATGACTGTAACTGTCACTGCTTGGAGATAAAACTGCCTTACCCGCTAACTTCACCAGTCTCATAAAGTTGTTGATGTTAGCAAAGATGAGAGGAATTCTTGTTCTGACTTTATAAAAACTGTGAATGCATTTCCAACTCTCTCTTTTTCACTTTTTGGCACTTACCGGTAACTTAATGCTACTTTGTGTGAAACATTTTCATTCATAACTTGAAACATCTAGGAAACCCTCATGAAATTCTCCAATAATTGTTTATTTTTCTTATTAATATGTCGAGACAACAATAAGTTGATTTATGAATTTTTATAATGATTGCAATCTTCGTTGAAACATTTCTGCACTTCTAAGTAAAGTTATCACATTCATGCTCTCAATTTGTTATTTGTTTCTGAATCTCATATGCAGCTAATTATTTTAGTATGAATAATAATTGTGGTATCTTATTTCATTGATTTTCTGTACAAATACAATAAAAGCACCTGTTTTTAACTCTGGTTTATTTTGCCTCGTTTCATGTTTCTACAATATTCTGAAACTCCAGTTTGGATTAATCAGAATTACAGATAAATGGGGATGTTGGTGCTTGTATTATTTAACTGAAATAATTCTTGATATTTGAATTTTTAAACAAATTGAATTCATTCAGGAGCTAAATTTGTGTATAGTTACTATAAGTAAAATTATATGCAGTAAAACAATATTTATAATCAAATTACACTGTGATTGCAGACAGAAACACGCACAATTTACCATTATCATTTCACTGCATGGCCTGATCATGGCGTTCCATCTGATCCTGGGTGTGTCTTGAATTTCCTTCATGACGTGAATCATCGTCAAGAATCAGTAGCGCAAGCAGGGCCCATCATTGTTCATTGCAGGTAAGCATTGAAATTTGTATGATAATAGGTTATATTTGGCTCAACAGTTTTGTAACATGTTCATTGCAATGCAATAAAGTTGCTGTCATTATCAGCAGTGCAATATGAGATGCCACTGATTCATAGCAAATTATGCCATCAGGCTACTCGAGGCATGGGTGACTCAAATTCTTTCTTGTTCTATTAATGGGTATCAGAGGATGATGATCAGGGGTGTAGTGCAGCCGGAACGCTGTTCTGGAATTGTCTTTTTTTGTTTTTGAGAAATAAATAACAAAAAGTTATGAAAACATCCTTAAAACAGCGTTATTTTTGTCACCCAGGTTGGAGAGCTCCGGTACTGCTTTTAGAGCGTCCCGGCTCTGCTTATTTTGTGACTACACCCCGATGGTGACTGCAGATATGAATCAAAGCTTTGGCCCTTAGATGGATCTTGGTGTGATGTAATCACCAATGAGATGACCTTCATTGCCATCAGGCAGTATAAATTGTTTGTGTCGTGACCATGACAAATTCATTTGTCACATTACACTACAGTTTGGGAGGTTGCACAATAATCAATAAATAATGCATCAATAAAGATAATGCATTATATGTGAGCAAAGTATCTTTCCAAACCACCTGGTTAGGTATTCTTGATACCACATACCTGTGTCTCATAATACAGCGAACTTGTTAAAAGCATGCTAAATGAAGTTTATTTTGTAAATCTTTTGTTTTATTTGTTGTTTTTCAGTGCTGGTATTGGAAGAACGGGAACATTTATTGTTATTGACATGATTGTAGATCTAATCAAAAAACAAGGTATTTGTTTCATTAGACTTCTTTGCATTTATGTATCTGGATAATTAGTTTAATATCTATTTGAGACACTAACATTTTCCCTTTAAGTAGTTCTCTCAAAAGCAAAAATCCTTATAATTTTTTTACACTGAATCATTTTTATAAATCTGTTAAAAAGTTAGATATATTGTTTTTTGAGAGAATGACAGCTATGTGTGATGTAAGTATTACAATGAATAAATATTTACTTTATAGATATTTTAGAATAGTGTTAAAGAGAATATGGCTTAAAAATTAAAGTATTTTTGATTATGTTTTAGTATTAATTTTAACGCTGGCATCCATTTAATCTTATGTATTAATTTTATTGGTGCAGAAAAACAATTGGATTTATGAAGTATCCATACAAGTATACATTTAGTGTAATATGCATGCATATGTATTAAAGCAACTGTAATTTGAGTTTAAAATTAAAATGTTATATATGCTGCGGTACTTATGTATTAATGCCACCGCAGCTACAGATTTGGCAGTTTTGAAGTGCCACCAATGTACACCTAAAATGTTTGCCAAATTTGGCAGCTTTCATAGATTTGGCGGTTTTCACTGATTTGGCGACAAGAGTGCTCTTTATTGGTGCAACTTCAACTGCGGTGGCATTAATACGTAAGTACCTATGCTGCAGTTCAAATATTTGTATATATCTAATAAAACTTAACATTTCTATTCTAGCTGAAACAACAAATTAAAGTGACTATATCATTTTCCTTAAATTACTATCCTAGGATTTGTTATGAGATAATTTTAAAAACATTTTTGGTGTGTTGTTCAGTATTATCGTTAATATCCCATAATCATAAATTACTTTCAGTGTATAGTTGCAATTTTTTTTCTTGTACTGCAAAAGTAATTTCCTGTTATGTATTTAATGTTTAGGCCTTGACTGCGAGATAGACATTCAGCGGACTATCCAAATGGTACGATCCCAGAGGTCTGGTATGGTACAAACAGAAGCCCAATATAAATTTGTTTATTTAGCTGTGCAACATTATATAGACACTTTGCAACAAAGGATACAGGCTGAACAGGTAGTGTTCTTGTGCATTTTCCCTTTTTTACAGCCTTATTTGAAATGCTAATGTTTACTTGATTGTGGGGGGATGTATTGTATGTTTAATGAAACATGAATAAATTTCACATGTAAAGATTTTTAGTCGTGTATTTATTTGTAAAATTACTGCTCTAATTAATAATTTTTACACTATCAAGTATTGTTAGAGCAGTCAAACGAGAATATTCTGTTTTCTCATGGTGAGCCTCAAAGTGTTTTGTAAAAATTATTTGCAATTGCTTAAAGGTCTCTGTTGGGAGGGGGGAGGAATGGCCCCAAAAGATTTGATTATATGTCAAATAATTCAATTTATTCTTTTTGAAAGCTCATTAGTAAAAACTAAAATGCCATTACATCAAAAATAATTGGCTACTTGTAGGTTTAATAAGTTGGAACTTTTACCTATAGATATGGTGAATGCACACATGTGTTATGTGTATAGTGAATTATGCTAATAAATATGTTACGACTGTGGTTTTTTTTTAAAGAATGAAAACTTTTTCTGCCAAAATTGGATGTAGTTATGCAATAAGAAACGAACTCCAAAACAGATATAACTGTTTTTACCAAAGCTCCATTTTCTCCAAATTAATTATTGAATTATATGTAGTCTGTTTGCAGCATTGCTGTACAGTAATGATTTTGAAAGATAAAATTTTATGCACTTGGTTTCAGTTTTTGATAGTGGATCCCAAGTTCACAAAATTGTAATTGTTTCTTAATTGGATAACTTTAGTATTTCAGAAACGGTTGTGTGAAGTGAAGCATTTGAAGCTACTAAGCAGAAAGTAGTTTAATTTAAATTATGCTTTGTTTGCAGGAGTCCGTATCTCTGGAGTATGATTTTGAAATTAAGTTTTCACAGTCAAGCAGAGTGTTAACTTCTAACTAATATGCATTCTATGTTGTGACCAATATGTACACTCTGTTGCTGACAAAAATGTTTAGTTTGTAATTGTTGAGGCAAGATAATTTAGGAGTTTGATACTTCAAGTACTACTTTGTCAAGTCTTTTTTTAACATGGCTGCTTTTTACTTCTACTGCAAAAGCTTGATGCTGTTTCACTCAACACTGCATAATGTCTGAAGGCTTTAAACTGCTTTAGTCAGTAATGTGTTGTACTACACCATACTATGTACAAAGATGCTAACGTGGTGCCTAATATAAATCATGTAATGTCTGCTCCATCCTGTATTTTTACTCTGTATTTCATTGGGTAATAACATAAAAAAAGAAAATTATTTGCAGAATTTATTAATGGAAAAGCTTTTATGTTATGTTAGTGGATTTATTTCCACTGAAAATTGAGTGATTTCTATGAAACTTAATTAATTAAGGATTAGTATTTTAGCTTAATTGTTTTGGAATTTGCCTCTTCAAATATGTATGCTTATTTCCAGAAAAGCATCCAGCTAGGAAGGGAGTATACTAACATTAAGTATACTGCTGAAGCAGCAGGTGCTACTGAGCCTTTGAAAGTGCTTTCAAATGCGATATCGTGTCCTATTACGCTTAGTCCACCAACGCCAACCATGCCTCCTATTATGACAAGGTCGTCGTGTGAGAATCTAAAACCACCTGTGCCTCCAAGGATAAGTCCAGATGCAGTAGTCCCTCGGTACATACATTTCCTCATTTGTTTCATTGTGTGTTTTGAAATCTAATGTCATAATAACGTATTTTAAAACTGCGCAACTTGATTTTTCATGTATTGTAGGGCTTCATTTCTTTTTCTCTCATTGCTGTTCCTTATGTGTCTCCTATCAATATTTCCTCTGTTGCCTTATATTATTCCTTTTTTTATTTCTTTTGCCCAAGGGGAAAAAACAAGGGTAGGGAAGAAAAATAAAAGAAAAAAAAACAGAATTTATTAATAATAAGTCATGTGTATTTTTGATAGTTTAATGGGTTTTTTTAAAAAATTTTATACTTATTTCCATGTTTACTTTTTGATATTAAGTTAAAAATTCTCCTTATATTGGGAATTAAGTTTTTAAGTGTAATATTTTATAAGTGAAATGTTATTTTCAGTTAGAAAGATATTAGCAAATTTTACTAGTAATGAATTTATTATGTAAAAGTTAATGTTTTTGTTGTTATTTTAATGCTAAGAAATAGTATCTGCTTGTGTTATTTTTTTTTTATTATTATTGCATATATAAAGTTATTGTGCTTCTCCTCTGAAGTTAATAAACTGGCTATTAAATATTTTTATCAAATAAATCATTTTAGTTTTGCATTAAAAATTGTACTGTATAGATTAGTACAGGGTGACATTTTTACTGCTAGAAAGTCAATATAATATTGTTTTTCTTGAATTTCTTGTTATTGATTTTGATCCTAGAAACATCAAATAAGCATATATGTAAGAAGCAAGGAATCTTTACATTTTTACTTGAAAAATTGCATTTACCTGTAATATACCATATTTTTTTTAAAAAAAAGATAAATTTATTGATTATATTTTAATTTTTAGTTATTCTTTTCAACATTAATTGATATGAATTTCATTAATATAATTAAGGTTTTTTTTTTTTTTTTAAATATTTGTAAATGAGTTATTCTGTATATGAAATTTTTGACACTTCTGATATTGGGTATGGTGTTTGTGGTATTTTTAAAAAATTAACTCTATTTGCATGTAATCACATTCAAGAAAAGGGATTTAAAAGCAAAAGCAAGTTTTTGAAATAAATGAGTCTTGAAAGTGAAATAGCTTAAGAAATGTTTGTTTTTAATATAATATTTTCTAAAGAATAATGTTTTCAGACATTTCATCTCTCAAATTTATTTTGAATCAATTACAGAAACTTTAATTTCAATGCAGCATAAGCAAAGTACCTTATGCTGCATTGAATCTCCCTCTAATGAAGGTGGATTCATGTGGAAGCATGTTTAAAGATGCTGAATTTCTTCCAATCTTGCTTGTTTAATACACAGATGAGATTAAAATTTACCTTTTTCTCATTTGCATTTTTCAATTTGGTTTCTTTCGATGTTTTTTTTTCTAGTTATAATTTTATGTATTGAATTTAAGATTTCGTTGGTTTTTTTTTACTTATGACTATTTTCATTGTAAACTAAAATGTCTGTCACCTTTTTTGATGGGTATTTCTCATCGAGTCATTAAATCATTAATATTTTTCTTGTAGTGGAATTTTCCGTATAATATGCAAAGATTATACGGACTCCCTTTCAGCAAACTTTATTATTTATTTGTATTATATTTTTAGTTTAGTTTTGTTTGTTTTTCTTTGGTCAGTCCTTAAAGGAATGGGCCAGGTTTCAGTTTTTGTTTTGTTATGTTATTAGAATGGTTTTATTTTCCTTAGGCCACCAGATGAACCTTTACAATTATATGAAAACATACCCCTAAAAGATAAACCTTTAGTGCCTTTGAGTTCACCGTTCAATATTGGACCTCCACCAACAATTGCACCTCCACCGCCTCCAAGAAAGTCATGACAAATCATTATAACAGGTAGGAGTTGGTATTATTCAGAGCTTACAGATGGACAGTTTTCTGCTACATCATCTGTACAGGGTGTCCACACTTATCGTGGTCCAATAGCTAATTTCTAAACCATTAGAGATAGACATGTAGTTTCAATTGGAAAAATGCTTTAAATGAAGGGGAGTATTCTAATATTGGTTGTTGAGTGAATAAATATATTCCTGAAAAAGTTACGAAATATAACTTTTTATACGGTCCCACAGTCCCGACAAGGCCACTGATTGGTTAAAAATCATGAAATTCAAAGCTCCATAACTCGCTCAGTTTTAGCCGCAGAAGAGTGGAACTTTTTTGTTTAAAATGTCAGAGTGTCAAGAATATTTTACTAAATATGACTGACAGGACGGGGGGACTGTATGAAAAGTTATAATTCATAACTTTTTCAGAAATATATTTAGTGACTCAAAAAACATAAAATATAATTCTTCTCTTCATTTAAAGCAATTTTTCGATTGGAACTATATGTCTATCTCTAACGGTTTAGAAATTAGCTATTGGACCATATAAGTGTGGACACCCTGTATAAAATAAGGAACTCAAATAATTTGTACGCCTTGGAAATCCAAGTAACTGTACGGATTCTCTTCAAATTTTGGTCACAAATGGTATGAAAGATGAGGATGGTTTTAGTGAAGATTTTGTGGTAATTAATTAAATAGTTAATTTCTAATTTCTGTAGAAAAAAAAAAAATTCCATGTATAAAAAAAGATTTTATATTTAGTGTTGCCATTCCCATTGGTTAATGTTTCTTTCTTTCTTTTTATTTATTTATTTATTTTTGACCTTTTAATGTTTTAATTGTATGTTTTAATATTTTAAGGGTGTTTTTTTTTTTAGTGGCATTAATGTCATTTGTGATTTTTTATTTCTCTGCCAGCCTATTTTCAGCCTTGCACCCTTTAGGGTTGTCTGGGCTGCTGTTAGTCTTAAATAAATAAATTCCCAGTGAATGAAAAGATTATAGATGTATTTTAGATTATTTTTTTATTTGCCCCTGAGATGCAATTCACAATGTCTAATTAAATTTTGTATTATTTTTTAAAAATTTTTAATAACTTATAAAAAATGAGTTTATGGTTTTTTTTTTTTAAATAATTTGGTCAGTATAATTTTTTAAGAAACTACAAGATTTAAAAATTGTTGAGTACAATTGTGCTGAATTTTATAATGCTTTCTGTCACAAAAAACTGTGGATTTCTGTATGACCAAAAGGAAATTATTGTGTGTAATATAGTTTCTGAATGCTATATTTTCTATTTATTTCAGATTCCAAGAAAATTAAAAGTTGCCATTTAGCTGTTTTGTATAAGCTGTCCACAAGCTGAAATAAGATACTGCATCTCTGTGTAGCTGAGCAAAATGTTACATCTACTGAACTTTACCATTCTTTTTTCTTTCTCATCAGCAAAAACAAATTAATAATACTTTTTTTAATCCCTTATGTTTACTCAACTGCTCATTCCAGGTTGGGATATGGTATTAATAATTTATATTTCCTCATTGTCAGCTGTCTCAAACTAATTCCATTATAAAGTGGTCATGAACAAAATAAGCTATAAGGTTTCTATTCTTCTTGTGAAAATTGCTGTTAGAATATTTTATAGATAAATGGCATGTAAAGTGCCTCTTTTTTATTGTAGATATATAGAGCTTCATAATGGCATTTATGTCCTTTTACCAAGGGATGCAGAAACTCCTTAATTTCTTTATTTGACTCATTTAGTGTTTATTTAAATGAGAGAAAGAAAATTGTTATACAGCATTTTAAGTATTATTGATAATTGCCAACAAGATGCTTTTCTTGAATTGATCAAAATACTGTCCATGACAATTTGATTCGAACTATTTAACTTACTAAAGTATCTAATGATTCTCTTTGTATGTTTTTTTTTTAATTTGACTTATATGCTTATTCTGTATTTTTTTTATCACTGGATAACTTTAAAACAAAAATGGAATTTAAGTATCCAGGTTTCTGGAGAATTTTTTTTTAAATCAAAATTTATTGTGTTGTAATAGGGCTTATCTTTGAAAAGCTGTTACTTTATTTAAATGTGACATTATGTTGTTGATGGAATAACAAAATAAACATGTTTTAAGAAATACATAAATATCACTGTGCATGTACATCTAATTTAAATTTTCAAAATATATTATACACATTTGGAATATTTTGTGTTATGCTAATGCATACAATAAATTTCTCATAAATTATATCTTGTTACATTCTGAACTTTTTAACACTGATATCTTGTAAATCATAAAATAAATACAGTTATGTACATAACCTCAAATAGAAGATGACTAGTAAATTAAAGGAAAAAGTAATATTCTAATCAACTTTACAATTGCTTGTGAATTAAAAAATTTGCCTTGTGACTTTTAAGCAATTATCTTTTTTTAATTACGTTAAAATCTGTTTTTATGTTATTATTACAGTAAATTCTCGATTATCCTGCATTCAAGTATCTGGAAAGCTCAACTAAGTGGGAAAATTAGAAAATTAGTTTTTCTAAAAATTTTATATCCACGTGCCAAAATTTAGCACGCCTGCGCTGTTCCATTCACGCAGACAATTTATTTCTGGAATGCAACGTTTGCTCCGCACGGAGGGGCATAGAAGGGGAAAAAAAAGCAATATACATTACTGTGATGTACACAGACTTGTTTTATGGGGGGTTCAAAAGCAAAAGTGAGAACCAAAAAAAAAGGTCCTCACCTTTCACTAAAAAACGAGACGTAAAAACGAAATCGGCAAACCAAAAAGAAAAAAAGAGGTAAAGGGATATAATTGGTAGGAAAAAAAAAAAAAAAAAGTCTGCAATCTACCCGCTCTATGAGTAGAAAGAATTCAGGATTAAAAAATAAATTTGGCAAATTTACTCCTCCTTTTAACTTTTCAGTGGCTGTGACATTTTAGTTAATTTATTTGTAAACTTTTTTTTAACTATAAAAAAAATGTAGTGGAGTTCCTTATGTATGTGTGTATTATTATTGAAGACGTTTTTTAAACAATTTTTATTTTGTCAATTTACTGTTTAAAATCCATATATTTTATTATGGATGATTCTTGAAGCCGCAATGTATTAATAAAGAATATATCAACTTACTTCTAGAAAATATTTAATTGTAAACGGAAAAATGGATTTAAAATTAGACTGCTGTCATAAGAATATACGTAATGAAAATGTTAAATTTCTATTTATTTAAATGAACATGGACATCATCTGCTTTTAAGTGAATATGTGAGCAGCTGTAGACATTTTAAGAAATTTCTGCATCCCTTTACTTTGAAAATTTATATTACAATTTTGATTGACTTGTTATATCTTTAAATATGTTTTTGTAATGACTAGGGAACTGTTTTTCTTTGAATAAAATTTTTGACAAATTTGAAACTAGATTTGTTAAGCTCTGTTATTGTTTGCTAGTTTTATTTTTATAAATGACTTTTGATATTTTATGACATCTGTTGCATGTACTGATTTGCTTCGAATTCAGATCTTTTCCTGCATGTGACATTCCTCGATTCTTTTTAATATATTATATATTAGATTCCATGTGTGTTGCTGTTTCATTTCAATATTTTTAATTACTGTGTACAGCAACAGCAGTTATATAATTTTTAATCAGTATGATTGTCACCTTTTTTCATAATTTGGAATTTTATTTTTGAAATGTCAGAATTTGTATTTTAATTAAGTTTTAAATAAATTTATACAAAATAATTATTTGCTATTTGAATATTTTAGTTAGTACAGTAAATTATTAAGCTCAGTATGTAAATTGTATAAACCAAAAATTATCAGAAAAACAACTGGGAGTTTTTGTCCTTTAAATGTTTAAATGATAAAAAACAGATCAAAAGCAAAAAAAAGCCAATTTTTTAAAAGAATTTTTCAGTTTGAATATTTTATGATCATTGTCGGGAAAATAAACCCTCATTTGTTTTCTTAAATAATATTTTTGGAAACATTTCACAAGTGCTGATTTAAAAACTTTGAGATATCACTTGCAACTTTTTCATCTTGGCAGCAAATTTATCTTTTTATTACATTGTTTGTAATCTTACAAACATTTAGCCAAAGTAGTGAAGATAAAATAAATTATTTTGCTGTATTAAGATTTTGTATGAATCAAGTAATATATATATATTTAAAACCAATAAAAGAAAAGAAATTTAGAAAAATCCAAATTAAAATTAATGTTAAGACTAGCATAAATACAATCATGTCTGTGTG
This sequence comes from Araneus ventricosus, assembly GCA_013235015.1. Taxonomy (NCBI): domain Eukaryota; kingdom Metazoa; phylum Arthropoda; class Arachnida; order Araneae; family Araneidae; genus Araneus; species Araneus ventricosus. The sequence continues at coordinate 113,588 of BGPR01004093.1, forward strand.
TGCTTCATTACAGAAGATACATTTCATAACTTCTGAAAGCAGGAATTTTGCATTGTTATTTGGTGCATAGATAAGATATAAATGTATCAATCAAGAATTAATCTTTATATTCTGCTATATTAGAAACTTCTAATACGGAATAATAATTCTGGAGCTGTATTGGCTGACATTATTATTGCTTATTAAGGATAATTATATAATATCTATTTTGAGCACAATTCATCCCTTTATGAAATTTCGCTAATCATCGCTAGTAGATATTAACTAAGGATGTCTAGAAAATATTATTGTCAAAACCTTGAAGCTTATATAGATGGCAAAATAAGTTTAGTTTTATCATAAAAAGGATAATCATCATAATTTAGTAGCTACAATATTTGATAACACTAACTAAACATTGGGTGAAAAAATAGTAAATTGAACGATATGTCACATATTTAGTTCGATAATTATATGTTATACATATTATAAATGTACTTCTCTCTTTCTCCTGTTGTGAATAAATCATGTTAAAATTTGAGTATTTTAAAATACTGATTGTGAGATATATTTCAAATACAAATATTCAATTTTGTGAATACCTATATGTGTTTTTATCAATTTTACTGATTTTTTGTTTTGTCAATGAAGTATTTATCAAATTTATTAACATACTTAGTTTATTTTGCATAATTATGTGAATTAAAAAAATAACTGGTTTGGGTTCCCCCTTATCTTAAATAATTGGAGTTGAGTAATGAATATACTATTTAATCAGCACTTTTATTTCACTTTTTAAAAATTCAATCGCATATCTAAAACATGTAACTGTGCCAAAAAACAACAACAAAAAATCACTTTAGAAAATTAGCAGTTTTCCAACATATTTTTTATTCATTTTGAATTCTTATCTTCATTTTATGTAAACAATTTAAAAAGTTAAAAAGAAAAAACTATCCAGTCTCCCCCCCCATGTGTTTCATCTTTATTTCAAATGCAAGCTAAAATTTTCAGAGAGAAGTTGATTTTAAGCCAACAAGTAAGAAATATGATTAGTCATTCTCTCTAAAGAGTATATTGTTATGGTATTTATGTTTAGAAGATGATGACTAATTGAATTAATTTCATGTGTCTTTTCTAGTAAATTGTTTTTTTACTTTTTGTTTAAGGATTGTAATGCTCAACACAATGATAAATAATCTCAGTCAGTCATTCTGGTCTTAAAACTATTAGATACATTTTAATCTAATGACAAGAGCACTTGTAGATAGCACATCTTCTTTATTGGAGTTTAGTTGCTGTATCAATAGATTTTTTCCTCTATGTATTTGATTGTGCAAATGCCATATCATTAACACACGGCTTGTGAATCCTGTATCTTTGCCAGAATCTCCATTTTAAGAGGCTTTCTTGCAATTTTGTTCGGCAGTAATTTGAAAATGAAATGTTATTCCTAGTAAGTGAAGACCCTAAAAAGAAGGATAGGAACATTTGTATGGCAGGTCACTTGCCGAGCAAGCGGAAATATTTAACCCTAGTAAGAATTCTAATTATTTTCCCCATTATTTGAGTTTTTTAGCAACTGCAAATTATCATTTAATTATTTATTTTATATTTACAAATTAAGTTAATGTAACAAATGAAATATCAGTAAGTAGAAAAGGCCAATTCGTAAGAAAACATGCTTTCTTTGAAAATTTCAACCTTCATCCAACTGTTAATCATTCTAATGAAATGAAATGTATCTTCCCATGTTTCTGATCTGAAAATTAGATTCTCTTTTATAAAATTTGAAATAATTTTAAACATCACAGTAACTTGTATTAGAAAAGCTGGAAATATCTGCATAAAGGAATAAAATTATAAATATTCAAATCAGTTTAATAGACAAATGTTTCAATCTTAAGAAAAGAAAGAAATTAGGAGTGTTCTTCCCTCAACTTTTTGGTATACTTTCAAAATATCCATTGTGCTTATCTTCATGGTATACTGGATAGAATCGAGTATGCATTTTGGCATAATGAAGTTTGAAAAGGAATGACCTATTTCTTTTGAAATATTTGGTCCAACATTTGATACAGATATACAATTTGAAAGTAAAGACCACCGTGACAAAATCTTCTTGTGAATGTGAATGCAGTCCAATAAGCTGGATTAAAAAAAATAAAGCTCTTTATTTTACAAATATTCTAAGAAAGAAATGGAGAACAAGTATTAAAAAGCACTTTTAAAAATTCACAACAGAGATTACCAATAAATCTCAAACACAGCACTTTCAAAATAGCGGTCAATGTCTTTGCTCACCAGCATTCACTGCTGATTAAAATCCAACTAATTCCTCTAGGCTATGAAAGCTTGCTTTTTTACTTTTTCAACAGGAAGTGATATCATTAAGCAAGAAGCGACATAATCTCCAGAAAGTTCATAAAGCCAGTAGAAATAGGTCGACAGTTCGAGGTCTTCTAGAAAATTCCTTTTGTTGCCAATGTCATTAAATTTGTCGCCAATATTAGCATGTCTGGGAAACAACTTTTTAGCTTTGTAACATTGCGTCAAATTTCATTCATTTGGCTCATTGTGTTTTTGAGCTGTTGTGTTCATTGTATATTATCATTTCACTATTTAGACAGACACTGTCCCTACTGATGATTTTATCCAGAATTCAGTACTGATCTACACATTTATTGTAAAGATCGTAGATGAATGGATACATATACAATCTATCGATGTATTTTGTCCAAAATTTGATACACATCTACAATTTTGTTGTAAAGACTGCATGTCAAATTTCATTTATCTGGCTCATTGTGTTTTTGAGCTGTTGTGTTCCTTGTATATTATCATTTCACTATTTAGACAGACACTGTCCCCATTGATGATTTTATCCAAAATTTAGTACCGATCTACACATTTGTTGTAAAGATCATAGATGAATGGATACATATACAATCTATCTATTGATGGATTTTGTCCAAAATTTGATACACATCTACAATTTTGTTGTAAAGACTGCATGCCAAATTTCATTCTTCAGGCTTTTTGTGTTTTTGAGTTATCATGTTCACACAGATTGACAGTAAGGGAGAGCTAATTCCAAAAATGTCTTTTCCGAACTCAAGTAGGTCTGAAAATAGGAGATTCATCTCGAGATTGTGCTTTCTTTCTTTTTTGATGATTACAATACTTTCTCTTTGCATACAAGAAAATAAAAAATTATCTGAAATCCTTATATCCATTCTTTTCTACACTACATTAATTTTTTAAAATCATATAGGAAATGGCTATGGCCTATGCTTTAGAATACTCTGTGTTTCTGTGGCAAAGTCCTGGTTTTAGGAAAAGGGAATCGCAGGTTTGAGAGTCAATTCCACCAAAGAATTGCTGTGTTTATGAATCTGTGTTAAATGCTTTCATCCAGGTGAGGTGTGAAACTGGGGATTGGATTGCCAACTAAGATGTTCTGATCATTTCAGCTTTGTTCAGAGCTGAGGTCCTTCTCCAACAGTCTTCACAAAGTTCAAAATGGGATACCAATACATCAAATCAAACTTTCATGCTTTATCACCACAACTGTCAATAATAACCTTTCAACAAAGAACAGAACTTTGTTGTTGCAGTTGGTGACATTTCCCCCCTCCGTAATTATATACATTTAAACACCGAGAGGCAATGTCACTTAGAGCCGAACCTGTCCCCAGGGCAAAGTATTAGTCACTAATCTGTGGATGGAAGTCTTTCTTCCGGGTGCCCGATTTAGTTGCAAGAATTTGACTTCTAGCCTATAATTTTGATGAATATAATGAGAAAATAAACGTAAAAAGATAGTTCAATTCGTGATGGGTCCCAGTTGTCAGGGATGAAAATAAATGCACTTGAAAATTAGAAAAATGTATTTTTCTTTATCTGTGGTGGTGGATCCAGGGATGCTCCTCTTGTCCCTGTCTCGCAACGAACTTGGGAAGCTTAGTGATAAGGTCTTGGCTTTAAGACCAGAGGGTTCCAGGTTCAAAACCCGATTCCACTAAAGATCCGTCGTGTATTGGGCCTGTTGCATTTTAAATCGTGCATAGGGGTCAAACGTCCTGTTAGGAGAGGGGTTCCAGCCTCATCATCTGATCATGGTTCAAAATTAGAAGGTTTGTCCCAAAATAGCCCTTGTGTTGCTTCAAAACAGGATGTTAATATAACTAAATTAAACTCGGCAGGCCTGCCGAGAAGTACGAGTGATGGATTTTATCAACTTGTACTCTTGTCTTTAGATTAATGCATCTTTTTTATCTCAAATTTGAATTTATTAAATTTACTTGCATGTAAAGCTTCTCCTTGTACACATATAGTTATAAAGTAACGCAATAGAAAATCCACTTTTGAGTTAGTTTTTTAAATAACATATATTCTTAACCACTGCTAAAATCTAGCATTCAGGTCATGAATGCATTATCTGTTTCATATTTTTTTAGGTGCTAGAAGAACCCCTACCTCCCCATTCTTTCAATAAAATATGACTATTGTAATTCCTTTTTCTGGTGTAGATTAGGTTTAATAGAATTTCTGTTTATGTCTAATATCCAAAGCCCAAGTATGAAATTTGGAAGCTACTCTAAATTTATGTATTACAAGAGCAATTCTTAACCAAACTAAAAAACCTCATAAGTATGGGGTTAAAACATTTGCATGTTTAAAATTCATTACTGTCTATTACGATAATTCTCTTGGTTGTTTTTGAAATCAAATATTGCTATTGTTTGATATATCTGATTCTTTTGGCCTACAGACATAGTGTAAGTGTTGAAACTGCACATTTCATTACATATTTTTGGAAAAAATTGCTTTTAGGCCTGAAATAATTATATAAATCATTTGAATAATATGTTTTTCTTAAGTATGTCCCTCTCAATACTTCATGTTAGTAATGAGAATACAAATGATTGTGTTTATATATATGTGCTTTATGTTGATGTTATCAGTGTTTTGCTAATTTTTAGGAGAAATGTAAAATTTTTGTTTATTTTTAGTGTTTATCAGTATCAAGAAATACATTCAACCGCTATGTAACACACAAGTTAGCAAAATGTAAATTTTAATGTAAATAAATTGTTTTGGCTAATAAAATATAATTTCTGACAAATTCTGTGTAGATGTTTCAACTAAGCATGTTAAAAAGAAGTTATCAGGTGCCAAAATAATGAGATATATGAAGATATTTATTTATATTTAACCCCTTCTTTGTCAGGTTTTTTTAGAATCTCCGACAAAATGATCGTTTTCCCTTCAAGGCAGGAAATCTTACCGCAAAAACATGAAGGAAGTAGGACCATTTGTGCCATTTCTTAGCAATATTCAGAAATACAAAAAATAATCGTGGAATATAACGAGACGTGTAAGTAACAACGAATTCACTTTTAAGGATACAATTTTTCTCTTTGTTGCATGACATGTGACACCAACAAAGAGGTTAAAATTGCAATTTTCCCATTTTTTCCCTTATGTATTAAAAATAGGGAACTAAAGTTCAATTATCAGCAAAACTTTCATTTCTAGGAATATGCATTCAAATATGTTCTTAAAGTAAATACATTTGAAACAATACTTTTTATGTTACAGATATCCTTTAGAAATGAATTACACCCATGAAATCAAAATAAGATGTTTTGTTTCAATTCCATTCGTGTAGTTTATTAACTATTGTTTTTAAAGATATTTTCTATAAGCTTATGAAAAATTTGTGAGATGTTTTTTTTGTTTCTGAAAGCACCTTTTCCTGTTATTTTATGAAATCTTTCAGGCATAAAAAAAATCAATAATAATGGTGAATCATGCTATTGAATTCTGCAGGAATTTATCATTTCTAGAGTTATCATAACTCTGGAGTTACTCATAAAGAATTTTGATAAAATTGCTTTTTGAAACTAATTTTGCAATATATCAAAGTATGTAGAATTTTTTTAATGCAGGCCTACTCCAGTAGTTATTTAATTAATGTATAAGTTGAGTAAAATCTTCCTTACAATTGCTAAAAAAATGCAATAATATATACTAATTAAGAGAAAGAAAGTCAAGTATATTATGTTTTTAAACTTTTGTTGAAAAGTTTAAAATTAAGAATGGCAGCAAATATATTTATGTGATAGCAGTTTTCTTTAGATTTATATCATG